>VWZO01013309.1:291944-394675 GCA_013396975.1 Bucco capensis
TGAGAAGCTGGCCATGAGCAAACAGTGCACACTGGCAACCCAGAAGGCCAATGGCATCCTGGGCTGCATCAAAAGAAGCATGGCCAGCAGATCCAGAGAAGTGATTCTGCCACTTTACTCTGCTCAGACCTCATCAGGAATACTGTGTCCAGTTCTGGAGCCCTCAATACAGAAAGGACATGGAGCTGATGGAGCAGGTCCAGAGGAGGCCATGAGAATGATCAGGGGGCTGGAACACCTCTGCTATGAGGACAGGCTGAGGGAGCTGGGATTGTTCAGCCTGGAGAAGAGAAGACTTTGGGGGGACCTAATAGTGACTTTCCAGTACCTAAAGGGAACTTCCAAGAAGGCTGCAGAGGGCCTGTTTGCAAAGGCCTGCAGTGAAAGGACAAGGGGCAATGGTTTTAAATTGGAGAAGAGTAGATTTAAACTGGATATTAGGAAGAAGTTTCTCACCACGAGGGTGGTGGAACACTGGCACAGGTTGCCCAGGGAGGTGGTTGAGTTCCCATCCCTGGAGGCATTCAAGGCAAAGCTTGACAGGGCTCTGGGCAAGCTGATCTAGTTGGGGATGTCCCTGCCCACTGCAGGGGGGTTGGACTAGATGACCTCCAGAGGTTCCTTTCCAACCCAAATGATTCTGTGATTCTGTAAATAACAGCAGATTGCAACCTCCTTATTCTGTATTTGCAAAACATTTAGGATAAAACCACTCTGATAGTGACTCCTGGCATTATCAGAATACAAACAATAAATATTGAATTGCTGTGTGCAGTAGCTGAGCTTCTCCTGTCCCACGTTTTGGAAGTGGAGGAGTGAGGTTATAAGCATACACAGTGGGCAAATACAGCAAGAGAAGAAACGAAGAATTAACTGGGTTCTGGGGAAGGGAAAAAAAAAAGCTTGGGCCAGGCTCCCACACACTGTTCTCCCAGTGTGCAGAACAGCCACTGATACCCAAATCAGCAGTGATCTGACCACTCTGTTGTACACTCTATGCATGCACCCTCTCCCAGAGCTTATCTGGCCTCCCAGTAAACCATCTGACACTCCTCCCCTCTATTTGCAAGAGGAAGGGAGGATGCAGGAAGGGAGTGTTTCAGGCTAAGTGACACTCAGAAGCCTGACCCTCTGCCGACTCAAACTGCTGACTGAAGACTGCTGTTGCAGGCAGCCCTCTCTTCCATTTCTATTTGCCACAGATTACAATTGTATTTGCTTAAATTAAACTCCTTATTAATAATCGCTTGTGGTTTTAGCAGTTGCCTGACATTCAAGAAAATACATAGAAATCTCATTAGTGCTTCTTTATCCTTTGTTCTTCCTGCCCCATACACTCTCTTCAACATGCTTGCAAAGCCCCACCATTCACTCCAAGAGTCATCAGAACATTTTGGGGCCATCCTGGGAATTTACTGTTCACATCCTGTCCTCCCTCATCTCCCCTCATGTTTTAAGACCCTCTCCTTCTGCATCACATTACATATAGGTTGCATATGTTTTGAGGAAAGGAAGACCACATTATTTGGCTTTCTGATGGCCTTAGGTAATTTCTGGGAAATTAAAAAAATAGATTTTTTTGTTTGTTTTCACCTAAACTAATTATGGTTGTAAGACTGATATAAATGACATTTACTGTTATAAAAAGTGCAGTTAATGTTATTTAACATTAACATCCTTTATTAACAATATGGAAAAAGCACTTGTCTTTTCTCTTACTTCTCTGATCAGTGGTTCTCTACTGCTGGCAGGCAATCCTAATGCTGGCTTATCCATTCATGATCACACCTCCACCCTACATGAGGATTTATCCTGGATCTTCAGCTATATTAAACTGGCTTTTACCTATAGTACCTAAATCACCTCTACATCTGACTCTCCACTTGTGTGCTTGAAGGGGTACAGGTTTCTAACACAGTAGCTGAAAGCTGCATTGAGAAGGAAAGGATTATTTTCAGCTATCCAGTGACCAATAAGCAATTGTGTTCTCTGCAGTTCTACGGATGCTTGGTTCAGTTATGGTTTTTATCCAATAGATGGCTCCTCAGTAGCAGGAAGGATTCTTTCTCTGCTCTCCTTTCTTTCTCAGAGTTTCATTATGACTTTCTAATATTTACACAGCTATTATCTTGCAAATATAGGCATTTTGTGCACACTGATAAAACATACAGAAGAAGCATATGTGTGTGAATTAAAGAACAAAAGAAAAACTAAATGACATTTTCTATAACTGATGCCACTTTGTCCTCTGCCAGTAAAGGGATGCAGGAAAAATGACAGTCAGGCAGCTCTGTGATCTGGAATGCTTCCTAAAGTTAAAGTAAAAAAAAAACAACAAAAACAAAACAAACAACCCCCAAAAGAAACAACAAAAAAAACCCCACAAAACAAAACAAAACCTCCAACTTCAGAAACACACGAATATTAACAGCATGCCAGAACACCAGCTGTCTTTCTCCCCCAAAATATAAGGACATCTTCCACATCTTCCATACCCCTGACTGTGCAATACTTAAGCAACTTACAGGCAGCCATTACTCCTCTGTCAACGAAAGATTTTCATATAAAAAATTCTTATGTGTAATTTATTGATATAATCACAGAATCACTAAAGTTGGAAGAGAGCTCTAAGATCATCAAGTCCAACTATCAATCTATTACCACCATGCCACTAAGTGCCATATCTACATGTTTCTTAAACACCTCCAGGGATAGCGACTCCACCACCTCCCTGGGCAGCCTGGGACAATGCCTAACAACTCCTTATTCCTAGTATCTAATCTACATCTCAACCTTGAATCTGTTTCATACAAATCCCGTTTATCCCACATATACACTTGTGGGTTCTCTGAATCAGAACAGCAGTTCATGTTCATTTCTGACCCGAGATCTACCTTGCACCTCACTCAGAACTTTTAAAGATCTTGTCAAACACCTGGCAGCGATCTCACTTTGGGGATTGTGACCCTCCAGCCAGACCACATGCTCGAGTAAAAGTGAAAACAGAACACCCATGATAAATAATCTCACAGAAGCCAGACCATGGCTATTTAAATCCCTAGAGCTTACCACTTCAAGGGGGCACAAGTATAAGGCCACTATACTTGCTGTTAGCATCTCAAATAATAACATCCCTAATAATAAGCTTTATCCTTGAAATATTAAGCTGCTCTGAAAAGAGGGAAAAGATACCAGTTGACTACAAATATACATATAAAAGTCCAGCACCTTAACATTACCATAATTACAGTCATAGTATCTGTCAAGAAAAAAAATACACATTTTTGTCCTTGTTCAAAGCTGAGTACAATCACTTGCTTACATTTCAGTGCTCCAAAAGGACTTGCATAATTCCATACCTCAATTTAGCTTTTTGCTAGCTAAAACTTGGAAAATTTGAACCAACTTGCACTTAGCTCACTCCAAAATAAATTCATCAGCATGCTTGGTCATGGGCTGTTACACCTTCCCTTCAGTCCTGAGCTAGGCACAGTCTGAAAATCACTTGGGGTCTCCTGTGGCCCCTGGTGCGATAACTGTGCTAACAGCACAGGGAGCATTAAGCTCATTGCCCACAGTAAAGTGTGGGGAGTGATACCCATGTTCCTAGAATCCTTGGATGGGTAGGATGAGCTCATTAGCCTTCTGGCAGTCATCCTAGGAGAAGGACAACTCTGATTCCAAACCCAGGCAGATGGAGCTCATTTAGCCCTGTAAGGCCTTCCATCTAAGAGGTTAAACCTCTGTCTTAAGGACCTCGCTGCCAGCGTCCAAGCTTGCTAGGTCCTGGCAGAAGAACCTTAGGACTAAAGGCTGGGTCCAGCTCTGCGCACGCTGTATCTCACCTAAAAAAAATCCATTGCTCAGGCTCGAGGGTGCTATCTGCTAGCCTCTTTTTATCAGCATGCTTGTAAAAGGCGCTGATGAGGAGCGTGGGTCGAGCCCTCCCTGGATCTTCGTTTGCGAAGCCTAGCCACGACGACGACTCCTGAGCAGAGAAACAGCACATGTAAAGGCAGCCCTGTGCTCTGCTGACCCCTCAGCTCACCTAAGGGCCCTCTGCATGCCCAAAAAACAGCTGCGACATTGCTCTTAAACTGTGCAAGGAGCATATTTAACCCCGACCAGTCCCAATACTGGTGAAACACAAATGCTCCATCTTTCCCCCTATCTTTGGGATGCTGCAGTAGCAGAACTTACCCAGACCCAAAGCCAAGCCTGCAGACTTTCATCCTCCTCCCCTTTTTAAGGGTCCAAGTTACAAACATGCTAAGAATTGGAGTTTGCAACTGAAATACTGACAATAATTTTCACCATGGAGCAGTTTAACACAGGCAGTAGTGATATTCATTAAGCTGTTAATAATGGATTGTGGCACAAAGCAATTTATCAAGTTTCCATTGTAATTAAAATCACTGAATATTTGGGCACTTGCAATGCACCTAGCTCTCCCTGCTTCTGAAGCTTTACATTTTAATGTGAATTATGGCTCCCTCTCCCCAGAGACCTGCTAAAAAGCCCATTTTAATTGGCATGTTTTTAATTGAGATTACATTATTAAAAAGTGTACATTTCTGTTGAAGAGAGAAAGGAGGTGCTCGGCTCCCTCTAGCCTCTCTTAGATATAAGCTTGCTTATCCCAGTGGGAGGGAAAAATGAAGGATAATCACTGCAGAGAACATGGAGAAAAAGCCCTGCACACTCTCAGACTGCAAAGCCAGGGCAAGGCTGCCATGCAGTGCTGTGGATGCAGGATTTCCTAGGCAGATTTTTGGGGAGGGAGAGGAATGACTGCAATCCTTCAGGCTTCTCTTTAGCAGACGGAGGAATGCCATGCAGGGATTCCTGCCTCGCAGCCAGCTGACATCAAGGGCACATTTTAGCAAGCTTCTCCTCAAGGTTTGCAGTAACAGACAATCTGTTGTTTTCCATAATAAGTAACTCTACTGTTAAATTATCCTCAAAATCCAGATAGTGTCATGAGTGGATGGGGGCTAGCAAAGGATCAGCTCTGCAGGCTCCAGCAGGCTAGGGGTGGGGGGAAGAGGCAGCAGCCCCTGGAGCAGCCTGGACATGGTGGCAAGAAGAAAATTGCCCCAGCAAACAAAATTGGTCACCTTTGTGCACTAATATGGTCAGACTGACTTGCCACCAAGTTCAAAGAAAAGCAACTGCATGCACCTGGCATCCAAATACTGGCCCCATAAATGGTTCTCCTGTTGGCAAGATGGGCTGTCAGTGCCTCTTATAAGTAGGAGTATGGATCTCCTAAGTTAAGTAGACACAAGAGAAAAGGGAGAAATATCAAAGTGCAAAGTAGATACCAACAGTTGAGACAGATCAAGGGAAAAGCCTCCAGAGATCAAAACATGCCAACAGATGGACAAGATGGTTGAACCAGAATGAAATATCATGGAGCTGCTTTTTTGTAACTGCTTCAGAAAAGGTCACACTGTATTGCAAAGAGAAAGAAGTGGGGGGGGGGGATATGAGAGGTCACTGTAGGGAGAGAGAGCACAAGAGCGCCAAAAACAGATAGATAAAAAAGACAAAACTGACAGAGAAAGGGAAACCACTTATTATCACTGGGTCAGTAAATCTGTGATTTTTTCCCTAAATTAAGAATTTAGATGCCATACTCTAGCTACATGTGTCAGGACAAAGTCTGTCTGGGGAGCAAATGTATCCGAAAATGCTATTGCTCCAAACAGCAAGATAAAATATATACATAAAACTCCCAGTCAACAGATCCCTTGCAGATTTAGATCAAGACTAAGTAAAAAAATGAAGATTAGATTTTATATCACACCTTGGCATTAAAGGCCACCACCCTCTTAGACAGAAAAATTCATCTCCAGATGATTTCATTTTATGGCAAGATTCCCTTTGTTTGCTGAGTTGAAAAGCCCACACCCTGGATGAAGACCAGATCACAGATTAAGCAGGAAAAAGGAAAGGCTCTCAGTGACCTCAAGTCAGATCTTCTGAGAAACTTGGGAGGGACAGACCACAAGGGTGACTTACAGAAAAGATAAGGAACTGTAAGAGAGAGAAGTTACAAAAGAAAGGGAACATGCATAACTTCAGGGTGACATTTTTGCCTGTCAGCCAAAGAGATCACTACTGAGACCATACCATGAAGGAAAGCAAATGACAGGAAGTAGGAAAAGATATGTTGGGGAAGATTTACTTCATGCTGAGGGAATTGCAGAGGAAAACTGTGCTTCCAAGCCTATAGGAAAACAACCTTGAAAGACAAATACAACACTGCCTTAGATTGGGTATTTTGCACAGATGACAACACACAGCAGGAAGTCCGTATTATTTACTGATTTGGCATGTATCAAAAGATGTATGACTACATCAGATTTTGTCCCAACTGCTATAAAAGTAAGGCAGCTAGAGATGCTTCCATCCCCTCCAGAAAAGAGAAACTTTCTTGGCCCTAAACATATAAAAGTCTCACTGGGTAAGTGCAACTTCTGTGATCCAACATCCAGGAACATTTCCCCAAAGACACACAGTGACCCAACAGGTTGCAACAGCCTAGATCCAATTATTTTCTCTTGCTGGAGTATCAAGAGAGATGCTAACTAACCAGGGGACAAACTTTTATGTCTAAGGTCATGAAACAGCAGTATTAAGTACCAGGTATAAAAAGTATTAAAGCCTCTGCCACATCCTCCTCAAACAGATGGCCTTGCAGAAAGATTTAATCAGAGATTGAAATGCATGCTGCGAATACTCATTACTAGCACAGGATCAGGCTGGGACAAGTGGCCAGCACTGACGTTATAGCCTACAGGGAATTACCACAGGCATAAACAGGATTTGCAACATTGGAACTTCTCGATGGAATAACAAGCACAGGGGACCCCTTGCCATCATAAGGGAGAACAAAGCAAAAAATTCCTGATGGGGTGAGCCAGGTCTAGGTTGCAGAGGTGAAGGAAGAGACCCAGGCTCTTACAAAGAACAACCACCTTTTTGGTTTGGCTTCCTTCTCCTGTATTTTCTGACTGTGCTGGTCAAGCCACCATAAAGTTCAGTAACACAGGGCAGTGTTCACTGGATCCCACCTTCAACGCACAATGAGCTCTTGCTGCTCTTATTTTTATGGACACATAAAACAAAGCTGTGACCACTCCCTCACCTTTGGTATCAAGAACAGGAAAAACAAGGTATAGCCAAAACAACCAGCACATAGAAGGAGGTATAAGTAAAGCTGGCTAAAAGAAGAGGACTTTTGATCTCCCCTTCAATGATGGAACCATTTCTTTGAAAAAGAGGTTTGCCTTTGAGTTCTTCCTTCCTTCAGTTTTTCACAGGAATTTTACTGCAAACATTATTTGAAAGAGTCCTTAATCTATCTTTTTGCCTGGATTTTTGCTAAACAGTATTTTAACTGACTGATTTTACCATACAAACACAATTTTTAAAAGTCACTAAAATCCTTGTCACTACCAACAACTGAGCATGTGGGTTTATTTATTTTTACTCTGGATGAAAAAGCCTTTTTTCAACACTACAAATCCCACCCTTCACAATTAAAAGATGTTCCTCTCATGCTGTAGATCAGCAAAGCCTAATGTCCATCTTCATTTCCTGCACTGGCTGGTAAAAACAGGAGGAAAATAAATACAAACCTTACTGACAGAAGAATTTAAGTCTCTCGTCCTCCCTGTAACTCTGAAGGCAACCTGTTGGCCTAATGACTTCCTATAGATTAAAGCATCTGAACCTCCCCTGTTCCTCCCCACAAAGGGGCAAACTCATCATATTTTTTGGAAGCCTCTCTGAAGAAGACCCATTACACACCTCTTAGAAAGTAAGGTTAGTTTTCCAGCATAGACACATTTTCCCAGTACTGTCTGCAAGACCATTCTCTGCAACTCCAGACAGACAAAAACTTCACCAGTTTGACATAATGAACACCCTGCTGCTTTGATTTCATTTCTGTCCTTTGTCTATGTTCTTGCAAACTAAAGCATGTGAGTGGTGCTCCAAGAAGTCAATGAGAGAGCTCATGTGCATGACATCACTTTGAACACCCAACTGTAGCTGAGGTGGGATAGGTGAAATATGAGATAGGGACACCTCTCCAGTCACCCTCTGAAGAAGAAATGAAGATACACAACAGAACAAGCAGAAAAAGACTAAAGGGGAGAGAAGAGAGACAGGTATTGGAGAAAGAGTCCCAGATGCCAGGATTATATTGTCACAGTTGCTGTAGGGTTTTATGGATTGGGGCAGAGAACATATACACATGATACCATCTGCCTGTTCCTTGTCTAGAATTCATAATGTGCTCTGATCCATCACCATGGAGGCATTAGATGGTACAATAAGAGCAAAGGTGAGCAATGGCAAATAGATCTGCTATGAGCTTGTTGGCAGCAGGTAACCAAGCAGACATTTGCTATCTGCTTGTGCCTGCAGTGCTCATAAAGCACTGGGCTCCCAGGTGTGCTGGGCTGCAGAACTGGGACAGATGCAACAGCAATGCAAAACTCTTCCTGCTTCCCCATCAACATGCCTCAGGGAGGTGAGAAAGTCACCACTCTCGTTACTTATTCTGTCCTTGATCTCTTTTGAGCAGAGAGACTGCAGAACTGCATTTCATGATGAAAGCACCTCAGCCAGAGACTTCAGCCCAGGCCTGAAACCAAAAGATCACCTTTCGTAGGCCTGCAACTCATTGTTGGAAAGATAACAACAGACTGATCAAGAAATTTCAACTGGTGACCAAAAGTAATAGGGATTTCAAGTTCATTTTCACTCAAGGCTGTTAGGGCCTTGTTATGTTTAAATATGCCCATTTAAGAAATCCTAAGGAAGTTATAAAATTCATTATATCTTTAAGAAAAAAGGAAAAAAAGAAAAAAGGATTTTTCTTCAAATGGGGAAGGAATACAATTTTAAAAGAAAGTGGTAATGGCTTCTCTATTAAAAGAAGGTGAATAACTAAAATGCCTTTTAACACAATGCCACTTTTTCCCCCCCACTCTTAGAGAATCCCTGTATGCTGTCCAAGCACAGACATCAGATTTAATGTTCAAAAGATTTTTAACATATACTAGAGAAATTACAACCTTCTGCTTAAAACAGCAGAGATACAGGTTTAAGATTTGGCCTTAAATCCCATATTTAGCACAAATTCCCCCCATATCTTTAAGACACTTATTAACCTTTCTGGAAAGCCCACTTCCCATTTCCTCCTGACAAAGGTGGTAGATAATGACATGATCAAACCCTTAGAACAGCCTAGTGGAGCAGAATTATAGATAGCATCCCTCCTACAGACTGAGAAACACAAAAGGAACAAGCTGATCCTTTGCTTTACTGATTTTATTAATCAGTAAAAATGGATTACTTAATATTGCCATATAGTGTGTATCCCTAAATGGACACCACCTTCTTTCAAATATAAAGAAGTTTTGCTTGGTTTCCTACAAAGGCAGGAAAACTGCACACTATTGGGAGGTGTCTAATCCTCCCATCTGCTGTTTCCTTAGAAAAATATTTACTTTTTAACATCTGTACTGCATTTCCACAGTTCAAACACACACACAGAGCTCCTGAAATGTACATAGTATTTAGCAAAATTTTAACTAAGTTTTCTTAGTAATTGTATAGTTTTCCCTTGACAAGGAGAGGATCAGACATTTTCAGGAGGATTACCTCTGCTCAACTCATTTCAAGCAGCTCTTGAATAAAATAGTTCATTAGTTCATGAAAAGGAAAAACTCCAGGGAACTGCTGGGAAAGGAAGAGAAAAGAACAGAGTGCCACAGTAATTAGGTTTTCAGATTGTCCTTTATCCTCCAGAATGCAGGTACACACACATATGTCCCTCTTCCCCTTAAGTAAAGCATTTAGGGGAGATCATTGCATGTTTTTCCCTGGGTATCAGTGTTCCAGAGATTAAAGTTGTAACCAGGTCATCATTTCCCAGAAAAATATGAAAAGATACCACTTCCTTTTAGCTGATTTCTATTGGTAGTCCACAGTGAAAGGGCAGTTCTCTCTCCTTTCCCAGCATGTAAATCCCTTTGTTTCAGACTTCCTCAAAATTCAGTTTCCTGACCTATTTAGGCTCCCATGGCTGACACTGGAAAACCAAAGGATGCCCATTCTCCAGGAACCACTCATGCCTGCCCTGGTGTACAGGCAGCCCAGGGGCAGCAGAGCTACTGACTGTACCTATCTGGGATTAGGGAAAGGATTGGCTAGGAATGAGGATGGGAAGTGGAGAAATCTGGAGGGGTTGCAATTGCTGACCAGAGGACAACCTCTTTTGATCTAAACCTAGCACAGAAGAGTACAGAGCTTCCCAGGGCCACACCGATTTACAGGAGACCATATCATCACCAGGACTGACAGCTTCTTTGGGGCTTTACACCACATGGCTCAGAGGCAGCATGGTTCACAGCAGCACAGTCTTCACTCTTCTTTCCTTCTGCCTGCTCTGTAAATGCACTTACACCAACAACATTCAGGTAGATCTTCAGCCACATTGACTGAACTGCCAACCAAGATGCCAAGGAACACTGTTCTGGTGATATTTCTCTGTACTTTGTCACACTCTCATTTCACATTATCTTAAGACCTCCAAGAAACAACACCAGAACCATCATCAGGCCTCTACCTGCCTGACATGGATCAGTGAATCACGCATTCACAGCACATAGTATGACTGGAAAAGTCAGGAGATGCCAGAAGAATGTGTCTCAGCCCCGATGAACTCTCCAGTTCTGCTTATTAAGGTTGTGTATTCTGAAAACTCTGTTTTCCCACAGATCTGTTGTGATTTTTAAAAAAATAACATTTTGCAACATTCTTTAGTTGTTACATTCCATTGTTATTATTACTATGGATTACAAAGGAAATTCTGACCTTCAATCTGCTGAGTGGGCTTGGTTTTAACGCACAGTTTTAGAAAGGAGACTCAAAACTGAGCACCACGAAAGACTCCATCTAGATATCATCATTTAGAACAGACTGGTAGGTTAAGAACTGAGCCATAACATGATAGAAATCCAAGTCTTACATGAGTAATGATTTGCACAGCAGATTATTAAATAAAAATCTATCAAACTATCATTTACTGACATGAACAAACAGTCTATCTGCCCTGTTTCTGGAAACATTTTTGCTTCAGGGAAAAATTTAAACCTGGGCAGATAATCAGGATAAGGTATTTGAACACTTAAATCCTTCTGGAGTCTTCAAAGTAGGTGTTAAGTGGTGCATTAAATTTGTGCTGTTTCTTTTGAGCAGGGTGAACTTGCTCTTCTGTAAACAGTGGGGAAAACATTTTATAATAATTTGAATCCATGAATAAACATAATATATTAAAATTTCTAAAGTAGAACCACTAAATGTTTTTGTATATAAACCAAATGAGTGGAATATCCAGGACTGAAATTACTTGACTGGCCAAGGAAAGATACCATATAATTAAAATGACATCAGCAGCACTAACCGATGGGATGAGAAAAAGTGACATCACAGAGCTCATACAAGCTGCAAGTGTATTATTAGATCTAAACCTGGCTGTAAAATTACTACCTGCTCATGGGATTATCTTTAGGCATTCAGCAGCATTGTTTCATTTACTGATAAAACAGGGATGATAAGAGGCTGACTTTGCTCGTCACATTGTTTTTTGGCCTTTATTCTTTGTTGATGTTAGCTTCAGAGAAGAAGAGGAGAAGCTTCAGCTGAATTACTTTCATGGAGCTTTTCATTGTTTTATAGTTTGTTCAAAGACTTTTTTCTCCTCTCCCCCCACCCATTCCCAAGAAAAGAACCTAAAAAGATTTTAAATGATCAAAAATCGATGAGGAATAAAAGATGCACACAAAATAACACCTAGAAAGGTGGCAACCTAAAGAATACTTGTTGGCCTCATGCAGCACAGGGAGTCTGCACGACATGGCTTACAGCTCCTATTGTTAAGCACAAATAACCAGTGGCCACCAGTTAGATCTTAGCCTCGTTAAAATTCAGTGACAAAACTCCAACTGACTTCAGTAGGTACATTTCATCATTCAAGACCTAGGACACAGAACATAATTCTCCTTCAAACTCAGGGCTATCTGGGACACCTAATTGCTACAGATTACATTTCTGCATTAAGTTGGACACAGCTGAATTTTGATCTGTTTCACATACCATTTTTATGTTCCTGGCAAATTATTAAGTTGCCTATACTTGTAACATGACTCAAGTGCCATGAAGTTAAAATAGTCAAAATCTGAAGAGTGCATAACAAAGACAGGGAGTGAAAAGTGGGGGGGGGGGGGGAAGCTCCAAACTTTCTAGTTGCTTTTGAAAGCCATGCTAATGATCCTGAACTGCAAAGGGTTCTTAATGCACTCTCAAAAATCTGGTCCTAAGCATCTTAACTCCCACCATTTGAAATAGTTCCCATATGCCAATTTTGCAAAGCAGGCAAAAGTCCAGGAGCAGGTGGGACCACAGCCAGGGACGGACTTGTGCACACTCTGTCAAGACAAACATGGACCTTGTACTTTCCTCCACACTGCCCTGATACTGGGCAGCTACTGTCATGTGCTTGTCTCTTAGAGCACCTCCTGACTTCCTTTCCCTCTGCTCCATTAACCACTGCAGCCTTCAAACAGGCTGCAGGCACAGAGAATGCTGCCTCCTGCTTTGTTCCTATAATCTTGCCTTTCTTCATGTTTTCTTCTAACCATAGCCACCTGCTGTCCTTTATCTTAAGTCTGCAGTCAGAGGGAGCGACCATCTCTAGTACAGTGAAGAATTTAGGCCATGATCAATGCCCTCAGTGCTACTGCCACAGAAATACACAGAAATAATAGTAGTTAATATCTTATCTACATTTAATCCACATTAGATTTTTTCATTGTCCTTTTTATAACTGATGCAGACAATAGACTTTTCTGGCAGACTCTTTCAGCCTAAATCTCTGATACAAAACTCACATACAGCCACACCAGTGGGCCACTGCCTCTGTGCACTGGAAACAAGAGGTCTACAAGCAGCTTAGATACACCATTCCTGTTAGAAAATATTGCTCCAGTACTCAGCCTGGGCCAGGAACTGTGTTTATGAATCATGAATTGTTTGTGGCTGGTCAATGGTGCTTACAGTTTTTTTGGATGTAAAGAAGGATGGAGACAAAGACCTAAAGGCATGTGGGGGCAAAGACCCATAAAGGTGGGCTACAGGAGAGACAAGAAGCATGTGGTGATAAAGCACAACAAAACCAGAACTGAGACTTCACTGAAGAAAAAGTCAAAGAAAAAGAGCAGAACACACAACACAGCAAAGAACAGCTGTGATTTTTAAGTGTGTCCTGGATTTAACGTAGGATAAGCTAAAACCTATTTTTTCCTGAAAGGTGACAGCTGTAGTGCTAAGGTGTGAGAAGGTTGGGAGGATCCATTCTCACCTGTGCTGTTACCCCATCACAACTGCTTTTCATCTCGAAGTGGTAAGAAACATATCTTACATTTCAACATTAACAGCTTCTAAAGGTGTATGTTGTAGTGTTTCATGTCAACTGATAGACAAACCTTGTATCCGTTACCTTTAAGATGAAATTCTCATTGATAGTCTTTGTTTCTCACTACACATCCATAATTAAGTGCTTTTGTCATTTTTAGGGATGTTACATGCAGCCTGCAGTAAAGAATGGTCCAAAAGGACAGACAGACCTGAAGAACTTCTGTATCACAGAACTGATGCACATGCCTATATCCAAATGTTTCATATAAAATAGAAAGACTTTTATAAAAAGGCATGTTCCTTCAGATACTTCATAAAACAAAATCCCCAGGACAGCCTTATGTCCAGATAAATGTGAAATATATGGGTAACAATAATGCATACCCATTAGTTTGCATACTTCAGGTAGAATTTACTATCCTTCTCTTTAGCCAGCTCAATATCAAGTGTCTGCTCTTAACCAGACACATTCAGGTTCTTTCTATTTTTCAAATGCAGTAGGAACTGTCACAGGGCTATATAAAACCTGCCTCAGTTCCCAGGTAATGACTGGGTTGAAACACTCTGGAAGTTCCTTTTTCTCTGGTCAGTAAGGAAAAGTAATGTAGACAAAACATCTGACTAATATGAGAAAAAAACCTACAGGGTGACTCCTTCCTTCTGGGGCTGGAAACCGGGCTGAAAAGTCATCCCAGATGTAATATTTTGTGCATCATTATTTGAACAGAAATACTAAGAGAAGCAATCTTTCTTGTAATGTGTTAACAGTTCTGCATTAACACCATGCCTGGTTGATAGTACATAAAAGCTAAAAATGAGTAAAATCTGCACTAAATTGCTTTGAATGTTCAAACAGACTCAGTTTGCTTTTTCAGCTAAGGCTTGTGTCACTTCCAGTTTTTCCTCAAAACATTTGCTTATCCATATATTTATCACAGAAATAGCCTTACCTCAGCTGCATCTTGCTGGTGTCTGAAGACAATTGCATTTTTTATGGTTTGGATGAAAAATCCATTAAGTTCCTCTTGTTTCTTGTTTGGCAAAATCCGGAGCAATGGGATCATTATGAATGGGAAAGAAACTGTAAGAGATTTTAAGGAAGAAAACACTGATTTAGACTGTGAAGGCACACAATAACCCCCTCCTTTCATTAATATTATAAAACTCATCAAGTGGAATGTGTTGCTTTTGTGAAACTTGTTTTTTCCTCTTTGTCTCTCCCGCATCCTCTTTTTCTTCCACCCCCATAGGCTGGTAAAGGATTTCCTTTTAGAAATTCCATGTTGGCAGGAACTCCCCTGCCAGACAGATGCATTCCAAGCTGGCTTCCAGAATGCTTCAGGATTTCAGTTCAGCTTCGTGACACCACAACAAAGGGGAGAATTCTTTTTCTTGCCTACTCAAACTATTACACACAGAAGGTGGGGGATCTTGAACTAACTTAGCAGCTTGTGGCAGAGATCCATGAAATTGTGTAGCAGTCATTCTCATTAGTCTTTCAACATTAGGATATTGGTTTGCTATTTTATTTTGCTTCTCTGAACAGGCCACAGACTCTGGAAGGGGGATGTTATCACAAGGATGGTCTCTAATCCATGCCTTTTGTAGTGAGGAACTAGAAACCTGAGTAAAGCTTTACATCTAAATAAACCCCTAATTACCTTATGAACATCTTAAGACTAACAGATTAGTCATGGAAAAAAAACCTGTGTTGCCAAAAGGGCAACACAGTGTGGAAATTCAGACCGCATAATGTACCAGCAGAAAGAGATAAACCAAGAAATCTCACACTAAACTTCCAAAAACTTTCTTTAATGAAGCACACTGTCTTTGACACACAGGGACACATTTCTGTCCCTTCAGAAATTAGTCACAAATCACACTTTGCAACCCGGTTAAACATTAACCCCAGGACATTTTGGATACACAACTCCAGAAGGAAACAGTTCATGTGCTGGTAGTACAGGTGCAATCTGTAATGTCAGCAGGATCAGATGGGCAGAGGAAACTTTGCCACCATGCCATCTGACACACTACTCTGTGCAGGTTTAGATAGCAAGATGATAAAACCTCAACAACCTCGATTATGCTGTGGCTTCCTCAGCTACAATTCTTATTGTCCTTGCACTAACAAGGCCACCATCACCATGAAGCGTTAGCTTTCATGCCCTAGAACAAAACATCTTTAGAACACATTCCTGCATCCCTGCTCTATTCACCTGAAAATACATGTATTCTCTTAACAGCAGCTTGTGCTGGCACTTACCACCTTTATCCTTTGCAGCCATCCATCAAGCTGCTGCTGCTACTCACATAAGAATTTGGAGGACTTATACTATCTGCTTATGCTCCTCTGCCTCTTTTCTTTCATGGGTTATTAGCCCACTGTTGGTTATGGGTGGGATTTCAATCTCTACCAAGCAAACAAATTGCACCAAAACTTTAATCCAAGGGTATAACGGGCAGTTACTCTGTTTTAATGTGGTAAAACAGTTATTGTAGAAACTACAGGTCCCAGAAACCTTCCACTCAGATAAACGTGGAACGTTGCCTTCCCAGACTCTCAGTTTCTGGAGGAAGTACCATTAATGGTGACAAGAGCATATGGCGGAAATCTCAGGGGTATACTTGGTCTGTAGGTTGCGTTCTGAACACCTCTGAAATAAAGTCTGCTATATGCCCTCCTGCTTCAGCATGTTTGAGATTGATTTTTATTAAATTACCATAAGGAAGTAGACAAAGGCAGACTATACTCACGGATTAGAATGAGGAGAGGCTTGAACAAAGACATTTCAAAGAATGTTCTGCAATTCTTAACAAAGGGGTCATCAGGATTCTTCTGAGAATCCACCTCAGTCCCAAAAGCTACGCTACCAACAACATCCAATGTAAAGCAGTTGTAACACCTGCATGGAGTTGAAGAATGATAGATCATTAGCTATAAATTACATGGCCGTAGATATCTTGCTTCTACAAATATCCTATAATATTAATTTTTGTCTCTTTCTTTTTGCTTTTAGATTTGAGCTTTACCAAGAAGAAATGTTTCCATTATTCTGACAAATGTTGGCTCTTAATAACAATCACCTTCATTTACAAAATGAAGATTTTTTCATATAGCTCAGTAATTCCGTTAAAATTCATAATAAAAAAATCATTTGTTATTACCTAGAAATCAAATGCAACAGGTCAGAGAGTCATAAGCATTTTCTTAGTATGTATCCTAATAAGAGAGATCATTCATTTCTCATTTTAAGCTCATAAGACACATCTATTACCAGTCCAGTCTAAACTCACAGTGGCAAGAAGTGCTTAAGTAAATTTCCTGTTAAGGATTTCCTTTGTCTTCTTGAAAGCTCCTTTGTAATGCAAAATTGTGGTCAAAACCAGGAGGAACTGACACCATGTGCAATCTGTACCTCTGCAGAGGAGCAGCAAATGCTTTGAGAACTGTAAATATATTGTGAAGCAGCATTTTAAGCTATGATCTTTGGGCGCTATCATTCCGATGACACCAGAGCAGATTTGAAAGTAACAACAGTATTGCAAAGCTAAGTAACTTCTTCGGGTTTTCAACTCTTACCAAAAAAAACAAGCAAAAAAAAACAACCCCAAACTCCACTTTATTAGAAGTTGAAATGTGGAAGGAGGAGGAGCTGTGATAACTCCAGCAGCACTCAATCATCTACCTCTCCAAGGTACTGAAAGAGCTTCAGAAGGAAACTTTGAGTTGTTGGTGAAAGAGAAAATAGCTAAAAGGCAACTAAGGTACAAGATGCCAGGAGGTTTTAGATAGGGTATTTACATCCAAAAAACAGCTCCCAAGGCAGTTCTGCGAAATAGCAGTATCATGACAATCACATTTATATATGTCAAAACTGCTGAAAAGGTAGTATGATAAAACAACTGGAAGATCGTATCCCTAGATGGTCACCATCATTCATTTATACTTTCAAAAGGTCTTTTCCAAAGTGCCTCTTGAGAGGTGAAACCCTATCACGGATCAATAGCTAAAAGACCAGGCAAAGAAAAAGGACAAATGGAAAAAAAAGGGAAGGACTCAAAAGGTCAGTTTTTATCAGAGCAGTAGGCTAAGCATAATGTGTCTCAAGGTTTCACAGCATCTCTTCAGATGTTTCATGAAGTGATCCCTAGGCACACAGGTACCTTGTGTATGTACATGTACTTGAAAAGAGATTGATGAATTGTAGATAAATATTTATTTCTTTAGATGAAACAAATTTATTTTCATTTCTCCAGATTAGGAGAAATCACAAAGAACTTCAGAGGGTGCTGACCAACTCAGCAAATTAAATGTATGCATAACAGTGCCTATTAAACAGAATGCATCTGAACTATTCATAAGCCATACAGGGTCCTAGAAGAAATGCATCCACTCAGAGGAGGAGACAGATAGTGTTGTGAACAGTTCTCTGAAGACCTCTGATGAAAGAGCAACAACAACAAAAAGGAGATTAAATACATAACAAATGGGAAATAGTACAGTATGGAAAATACTGAAGTATCATTTTATAAATCGGTGGTGCATTCTCATCTGGAGTACCCATCCTGCCCTTTCACAAAAGGCTAGGTCTGCCATTAGAAGGAGTTAGAAGGAATGTGGTAAGAATGATTAAGTGATCAAAAAAATCTCATATAAAAAAAGCAAGAGCATGATGGACTAGAGGGATTTGATACTAGATCAATTCCTATATTTGTACATTATTGGCAGACTGCAGAAAGCAGACTGGATGGGGGGGACTTATGCAGCTTTCCTTTCTGCTTCCAGCTGTTAAAACATCATTAAACAACAGCTAGATATACATTAGATGCTATTCCAAAATTACTTTGAGTATGCAATGGCTGCCCCCAGGAAGAAAAGGCATCTATCAGACACATTCTGTATTAAACTATGATCTCCACTTAGAAAAGCAGAGAGGAAAAAAAATACCTTCTTTTATACACTAAGTGCATATTTAGAATAACTGCTGCTATTGACTCTTTTTTTCCAAATCTGCTACTAATTTCTGGCATGTTGAACATACCTCTGGATATCAAAAGCTTTGCCAGAATCTGCATAGACTTTCAAGTTACACAGCAGGACGTCACAGGCCTGGTTTACTAGCGGTGTCATCTAGAAAGGAACACATTGCATTGTTAAAAACATTAAAATGATAATAAAATAAGCAATTATTCTAAATTAGTTTTATTCAGTAGATGGGACAGAGCTCTTGGGATCCTCTACAGGTGTGGTCTGGTACTTCTGCACAGGTAAGATGAATTGTTGGGACTGTCTGATAAAACCAAATCTACCTGTTACAGGGAGGCCCTCCTCCAGCCCTGTTGCCTACCTGACTTTTGATTCCTGCCTGCCTGCTATCAAGCAAAGACATCCCTCTCTCCTTTTAATCTTTCCCTGTTCTGATGATTTATCACAATCCATATTTATAGTACATTGCATTTAAGCTACACAGGGCAAGAGGAGTAATATTTTCCATCAGCCTAAAGTCCTGTAAAATACTAGTATCAGAGGCCCAGCATTTCCATCCTGCTGTCCCTTGGTTTGAGCCATTTAACATATACATCAGAAAAGCACAAGTACCTGAGGGCAAACTGCTACTGGTATCTGAGGAAAGGGTTTTCTGGAGTGGTGATGCCATTAAATGGACATTCATGTGAATTTATTCAGCTAATGGTTCTTACCAGTCACTGACACATGACAGTCAGACTTAGCTACAGCCTGGCTGTAGCTAACAGAACAATGGTCTCCCCTTTAGTGCTTCATGGAAACCATGACATAGGCAACCATCAAGACCTTATTAAAGACACTCTCCCTAGCTTTTCACTTATGAAAGGCATCAGACACTTGCCTTGATTACACCTATTGGTGGGTAGAGGACATGCGTAGCAGTAATCCAGCTGTGACCCTAAAGGCATTATCTCCTAGGGTTCTTTCTCCATATAGACTCCATATAGAGATCCTTATAGCCTGCAATTTAAAACCACAGTCTTGTCTCAACAATGATGTCAAGCATCAGCAAACATACGTACAGAACCCTGACTTTCCTTCCTGAGCAAGCCTCCTTCAGCAGACGGATGTCAACAAACACAAGAACAAACTTCTCCTACTCCTCTGACATACTTATAACCAAAAAAGACTTACTGCAGCCTCTCGGCACACTCAGAGCTATGCAGCCTGCCCAGCCAAGTCCATTTTGCTTGGCACTCCTACCTCTGTGAAACTGGCATAACACTTTGTGCACAGGCACATTGCCATCCTAGCACATGGGCAAGACTATACACAGTCAAAAGGCCAACGTCGAAGCATCCAACATGCTTTCCAAAGGCAGAAATCTAAGTCAAGAATGTGTCTAGCTGCTCTTGATGCCCTGTACCTATATGGGACAGAGTAGGTTGTAGCTGTTTCACTTCAAAGCTGGATTGATTTTGGCTTTGCCACAGTCTCACAAGATAATTCTAAAGCCAGATCAGTATTTGGTAGAAATAGCTGGTATGTATTTGGGAGAAGCACACCACATTACATGACAGTTTTGTTTCCCTTTTGGCTTTCTAAAGAAGGTCTCCTGCAGTGAGCTGCTTCTCAAATGGTTCAACAAAATTAACACATTTCTGTTCAACAGACTGAACCAGTGAAATGCTTTATAATCTCTGGGTTCAGCCTCTCCAATGAACTGAACCAGTCAAGACGAACAAAATGAAAATCCATATTTTAACAGGTATGATGTTTCCTAACCAGCTGGTGATCATTTCAGTTTTTCTTTTTATTGCCATATTTTCTCTTTTATCCTTCATCACCCCTCACCAGACCTACAACCACCCAGCTGGCTGCTATTGCTTTCCAACAGCTGGCAAAGATGGCAGGGGCACATACACCTGGCCAGGGCATTTCACAGCACCTCTGCACTTTCCCCATTCCACCAGCCCTTCAAAATACTGTTGCAATTCATTTCTAGTCATATTTTTATTAGCAAATCTCACCAGGAAAATGGGGAGAGGGGCACATGGATTTGATTTATTGTTAGCATGATAGGACAGAGTCATATCAATGAAACAATTATTTGCATATGAAAGCTATAGGGGATATCTACTTAAGAATCCTGTGTTTTGGTTTTCATTCCCCTGAGGGACATAAATTAGTCCAAGACTGCTAACTACAAAGGCCATAGACTGAAACATTCTCAAGTCCCTTAACACTTTAAACTCTTTGTTCAATTGTCAAGAAAAATAAAGTAGTGTTGGGGGAGGTGAAATACAACAAACTTTGAAAACCAGCACAAAACCAGACATATTGAACTGCATCACCTTGTATATCACTAACTTTCTATACATTATGATTTGCCAGTCAGAACATAAGAACTGCATAACCTGCCTGAGATTCAGTTCTTGGTGGGTAAACAAACCCCAGCTGCTCTGTGTTCAGATTGGCTGAGAGTGACAGGAAGAAGAAAAATCTAAACAATATGGTCCCTGTAAATATTTGATCTGCCAGTTATCTAATGGCAAGAGTAGCCCAGAGTCCAAATTTCTTTCTTTCTGCCAAAGAAGAGCATTTGGGGTTAGGGTTTTCAGGATGCCAGGGGTTTTGCTGTCTAAACCCTGCCAATATGCTATTTGGCACATAACAACAATTAGTTTCTGATTCTGCATACTCACAGTGCATGGAGATGTTTACACTGTTCAAAGGCATCAGCATCGCGTTCCTCTAAATAGATGTGGTTCTCACTGTTCACTATTATTATTCCCCTTATTATTAGCACCCAAACTATAAAGTGGAAGGCTGGGTCATATTCACCACAGAAAGACACACTGGAGACTTTACTGTTCACATACAGCACACAAAAGTCATGTCAGGCCGCTTGTCCCACAAATGTGATGAAACGTAAAGGAAGGAGAAGGGAATAGGATACATTGCTAACATAAGAATTGCTCCTGTATCAGACTTCAAGTTCAAGCAGAGCATCAAGATGTTTGTGAGAGGATTTGTTTCCATCACCTCACTGTGGGGCTCTGCTACTCATGGGGACAACTTACCAAAGGGAGCAACTCAACCAGAGACCTGTGGCTTGAGAATACATACAATTCACATATCAGCTCTTACAGCAATGGTTTGCAAAGTCTCAGGTAACCACACTTGCCCTGCTATGTAACAATTGCAATTTCCAGACACCCTTCCAAAACACCTCTGAACAATCTGCACAAGCAGAATAAAAGCAAATCAAGGAAACCACAACGTCTGGACTGTCCTAGTGAGACCTGGAAGACCTTCCTGCCTCAGAGTGACACTAAAGGATTTCCCTGCACTCTTCTGCCATGTTAGCACAAGCTCTGCTTTGTGTCTCCCTTCATTTGAAAGGAAATGCCTCAACACAAACTCCACTTTGCAGGTTATTTAGGACAACGCTACATTATGCTGCACTCTCTCCTTTAATTTTTGTGTTCTGTTTTGTTTTAATGGTTGGTTAATGGAAGAGAAGATTCCTGGCATACTGATAGGAGATGACAAGACTACTGCAGCACCATCAGAATAAATAAAAATCAATAGGTTTTCTGCTGGTGTTGGCTGTAAAAGAGAGCAAAGCTATTTATCAAGTCTGACAAGAGGTCCAGAACTGCAGGATCATCACAGGCACCACAGCAAAAAGGAGAGGAACAAAATAAGAAATACTAAATAGGGAATCAAGATTGGTACAGCAAGATCACTAACAGATCAGCTTCTTTCAATACATAATAGCTGAGGAGAGCATGCCAGGAACACTGGGAAATGCATCTTTTACTTACAGGCCTCCAGTTATTTTACTACACCTATTCCTCATGAATTACATCTTGGATCAACTTTCAGTGGTCGATATTATTCCCATTTAACAGATGAAAGTCATGTCATGCACAGAGAATTCTGCCAGATCACCCACAGGCAGTCAATGGCAGAGCTGGAGGTGAAACTTCTTGAATCTCCTGCCTCTTATCTCTCATTTCTCCTTCTTCATGCTTCCATAACAATATCACTATGAGGCCCATTCAGGGATCTCACTGGAAAGAGCTTCCTATCAGATCTTCTACTACGTCCAGTGGCATCTCATGGCATGTTACCAAATCCTACTGCAGGATAAAGCTTAGAAGTCTATTGATTTATGCTATGCTCACCACTGTGGCATTTGAGTTTAATGTTATCTGGAGCCAAATCTTCCTTCAGTTGGAGTGGACTGCTTTGCTAATCTTTGCTTACTCTTTAGAAAAAGAAAATTAAAAAGGAAGACTACACAATATGAAGCAATCCAGAAAAGCAACAGAGAAATGGTGCATGGTATTTAAAAAGAACTGAGGAGACAGAGCAAGATGGCTGGAGAATGTGCTAGAATATCTTGAAATGTGTTAGGAAAAATCTCTGTATACATGCAGCAATCAATATTCTGGCTACCCAACAGCTCTATAACCTCCAGTGTCAGTTAACTGCTCATAACTTTACTAACTTCAAAATTTCTTGGATCAAATTTTCCTTATCTGGTGCCTGGCTCTGGGAGAATTTTGCCAAACTGAAGAGAAATTCCTCAAGCTTAGTGAACTCCTCAGTGACACTGCACCGTTTCCATGGAGTGACAAAAGCAAGGTATGCCTCTGTCCCCAGCCACAACAACTAGATGCCTCTGTGGGTCAAACCTTAGCAACACACATTAACTCTGTCTTGATTTTTGTCCTCCAGCAGCCAGGCCCAAAGAGCAGATGATTGGCTGCTTGTTCTTGCTATTGCTGAAGCTGTCTTTCAGCCTAGCAGCAGAATCTCGTGTTTCTAAAATGGAGATATTAGGAGCCTACATTCAACTACCTGGCCTTCTGTGCATCTTTTATCTGAAGTGATTGCTACGGGGAGCACAAGGAGTTGTTAACATTTATTGCTCTGTCACAGGCTAATAGCTCCCAGTTGTCTCAGAACATCCAGACAGACAAGACTATGTTCAGAGTGGGACTAGAGACTGCAGTGCTCAAGGGGAACCACTATCCAAAGCCATCTGGGAGGTCTGCAGTCTCTCCAGCATCACTGGGAAATTTGCATAGGGGAATGAAGGCAAGGCAGACATCCAGAGTGAACAGAGAAGATGACTTTGGTGTTGTGTGTCAGAGCTCAGATCTATATCAAAAGAACCAATGTCTTAGGAGAAGAAAAGAGGAACATGTCTAGCAGTATTTATAAGTAAGTATAAAACAACATATCCAGGTTCTTCTGCAATAAATTAATACCAAAACTAGCTTATTTGTAGCTTCTTTGAGGTAGGGAAGAAGAGTTTATTATAAACAGGATGTCTTCTACATAACTCTGAATACTCTGTAGTATGGCTAGAAGAATGACATTTTATTTCCATGCTGCTGTAGAAGTTCTGAGAGAGTAATAAATATGAGAGAGTTCAAAAGTGAGATCATAATTAATGAGCATTGATTTCCTTTGAGAAGTGTTGGTATGGCTTCTAAATTAAGCAACAGCAAGAGAAGCACATGGGTGAGGACTTAAGTTGCATTAACTTCAAATCCCAGGACTGTTCATGTATTTGGGTAGAAAATGAAATGCAAGGCTGAGGAATGCATCCTATCAAAAGAAATTCTTTATTTCACATGGACTTACTGCAGAGGCATCTCCCTGTGTTGGGGGTGACAACGCTCTGGTGATCACATAGGAACAAAGTTGTGCCTTTCAGAGAGACCTTCCCCACTCCTCATATTCCCACCTTCTGTAGTCTGGGAGGAGAAAGTGACCTTTTCCAGGTCATCCTGAACCCATAGACTATCACACACCTTCCACAGACTTTGGAAGAGGCAGCACAGGGAAAGTTGATTACCAGGCTAAAAATTAAGACCTCATTTTCTGTATGCAAGACTTTCTCCTAGGGCAGTAGCCAGCCCTCCATCTTACCTCCTACCACTACACTCCTGCATTGCAGCTCCACCACCAAGCAAAGTGAGCAGCACAACTTCTCCTCCCTCCCTGCTTTAATTGGTCAAACCATGCAAACCTACTTGTGCCTAGCCCCAAAGCACAATGCCCAGGACCTTCACCTGCTCACCCTGCTCCTCCTGTCAAGTCTGCCTGGCTGGTGCCAGCAGAGGTTGCTCTCTGTAAATCAAGGGGAGCATGGATTTATCTTACGTTAGTCCTCCAGCAACAAGCCAGTGACCTGCAGTAAGGCAGATTAATTTCTGCTAGGAAAAATGCAGACCTCTCCTCTCCGCACCAGGCCGTGAGCAACTAATCGCTTGCATATTTAAACATCCTCGCCTCACTATGGTTGCTTGATGGAGCCAGTGACAGAGCAAATGTCGGGGAGCAGAACCAATGGCAGTGTCAGGCATGATTAATCAGCAGCTCCAGCAGGCTGGCAGCCAATTAGAATTTACCATAAGGAGGAGGTGACAGCCTGCGTTGCCAAGCAACCCCTGTCTATAGAGCTGGGAGAGGCAGACACATTTAGATGTTAGTGAGGATTTCGACAGCGGCATGTCAAAACAACACCAGCCTCTGCCCAGTGGAAAATTTTACAATCCAGGACTGGGCATGGGAGTGAGGCACGGATCCTTTTGCAGAATAAAATACATAAAGGAAGAGGTATTTTTTTTTTGTCGTGGTTGTCCCCCTTCCCTTGAAAGAAGACTTTAACCAGTCAATCATTTATCTGTGTTTAATTAAGTAATATTGTGCCACTGGAATAGGACTTTGGTACCAGGTAATGGTTTCCCATGGCTAAGGAAATGCTGAGACATTTATAAGAAATTAGCAGCAGGTCAATGCAGACACATTTATTTTCAGGCAGAGGTATTTATCTGGCAATGACATTCTGTTCCAGTGACTTATTTTATTATATGAAAGGATTAAAGAATAAAAGGAGGAGGGGGGGAAGAGATGGAGAAATGAAAATAGACTGACAGCAGTTCCCCTGTTAATGTGAGAGCTGCTGACTCTGCAAATCACAAAAAGTTATGTTCCAACTGGGAGTAATAACCTTTCCCATACTGTAGCTTACCCCTAACAGGGCTGTGAGGAGGAAGGTATAACGGTCCTTTCTGAGTTGGCTACATTTTTATGGACAAACTGGCTTATATAGAGAAAGACAGAGGATCACACCTTCATATGAGCTACTCTGATTTTCATCAGTCTATGACCTGGACCACACCATACATATGCTCTACTGCATGTGCTCTTAAGGTCTAAAACTGGCACAAAGTATCAGTTTTTACCTATCCTTAATATGGACCTATATAAAGTAAATGCCTAGATAAAGAAAATGATTGCATCTTCTAAATTATGAAAGCAGCACTATATTTCTTACCTCTTTCAGTTTTGTATCACTGAAGGCTGGGGTCAGCAGACTCCGGACGTACTTCCATCTGTCGTCACGAAGACAAAGGATGCTGTCAAGCATTGGCTTGGAAACCAAGTTCAGCTTCTAAGTCAAAAGGAAACATGATTCAGTTTTAACACAAATGCAACTAGACCTACTTGAGACTCCAGAACTTTGAAAGATAGGCCACGGTGTCACATTGCTGTCCCATGATGGGAGAGGTCTGAATCAGTCCCAAACACCAAGCTAAGTACAGATGAGGCTAGAGAAAATTTAGTTTTTGCTGCATGCATTTCCTCTTGGGGTTGTAAAGGCCCCAGGCCAGTCCAGTAACTCCATGCTCAGACTGTTCCAAGTTCTGCCATTCCTAGTGCTCTGTAACTGCTAGTTCTTTACTGCTGAACCCCAGCTTCTTCCCTCCTTTTCTAAGGTGACTAGCAAGAGGACCTGTCAACACTCCCTCTCTACGCGACATGAGTGCCAATGCACCTCACACGGGTGTTGGTGGGGTACATGATTTCTGGTGACAGCTGGTGTGTCAGACTGCTATAAGCATTTTTAAAATCTTCAGAAAATATGTTAATTAGAAAGCAAGTCCCAGTCCTTACTCTGTCTATAAGGAACGCTCCAAGAAGTTGTGGCCTTGGACTGTTACAGCTTCAAAAGTAGCCCTTTTGTTCATAGCTTCTTTCATCGTTACCAGCTTCTCACCTTCTATATACATTGTTATTGCACTCAGTTTCATCAACTAACCCATTAACAAAACAGTAGATCAGGAAAGTAATTTCTGACATCCTCCTAGCTCATGCTTCCCTTCTGACAGTGGACTGCTCCCAAACACTTTCCAAGTCTTCAATCAGTATTTCAGATACTGTACAGTAATGTCCTCCAGACAAACTAAGTGGTGGGTGTGGGTGGAAAGCGTAGATATCAAGCTGTACAGAAACACTCATTTACACATATGAGATCATCTAGCACCTAGGTTACTGCCTACCTGTCCAGGATAGCAGTAGCAGTACAGTTCCCCATGTTATCAGAATGAGCAGCATCCACTTTACTGGGAAAGACTCAAACAAACCTCTAATGTTTTCTTTCAGTCTTTCTTTCATTACTAATGTACATGAATAAGAGATGGTAAGAATTCACTTTTCACCTGGATACTTTTATCTCATTTTGTGCCTAAAGACTTCTGATTTTCTTGTGCCTATATGCTTTTTTTTTAATCCTTACTCTTGGAAATTTGACCTACTTCCCATTGCAAAAGAAGTTCTCCTCAGGGGCCACGAAGAGCTGACAATTTAGCTACACTGGACTTCTACTGTACTTCCTTAACTTTCCTCCTTACTGGAAGAGTTTGCACTTAATATCTTTTCTTTAAGAAGGTGCCAGCTCTCCTTAACACCTTTTTCCTTTACACTTGCCAGAATCTCACTATACTCTGTAAGCTTGTAAAGTGTAGAAGTCTATATTGCAAACAGGCTAATGGGATTCTCAGCAACACCACCCAGGGTAGTAAACTAATGTCACCGAGCTGACACTACAGACCAGTTCTGAGCAAAGATAAGCTGTTTTCAAGTAGAAGAGTATGCAGCAGGATATTAAGCTGAAAAAAAACTGGCTCAGGTACTCTCATCAAATGACTACTGTAAAATAAATTGTGGGCACATTTTTAGTGCGTACATAGGCTGTTTTGCACAGTAACAAGGAAAACTTGGAATCTCTTTAAATAAATGATCTCTTTTCTAACTTGCCAGTAGGTATCTATTCTGAGGATCAGAAGTCAGCTAGAGAGATCATCACTCACTGGAGCACTGCCTTATTTGTTAGATATTCAAAGGCATAGTACAGTCAGAAGAAAGAGGCTCCAGACAACTGGAAATGAGCATTACCCCTGGAAAAAGCACTGTATGCCAGCCTCTGCTCCACAGTTCTCATGTGCTTCTAGGGAAGCTTGACTCAGTTGGCCACCAAATAAGTATTCCTTATATCTTTGGTCTTCAGTTTCAACCCTGAAGCCCAGATTGCAGAACTCCCAAGTATTCACAAATGCCACTGAAATCAACAGCAGGGAATGTGCCTTGATCACACCATGAAATGAGGTCACCAAATGCAGCTCCCAAATTAGCAAACACTCTCAGACCTCTGCCTCAACCACCAGCCTTCACTCCTGGTTTATAAAGTAGAGAGATCACATTACCTCCTCAGAACTGCTAACAATACATTAACATTTCTGAGGCACTCAGAACCTACAGTGAGAGAGCAGAATAGCAATTCCACAAGGAAATGACCAATTTTGTCTTCCAAGCTAGGTCTGAATAATGTACAGAGAAGGAAAAATAAAGGAAAAAAATTATAGGGCAACACTTGGAAAAGTATTTTGAATCCACTCCTAAATTGAAGGCTGCCCAGTCTGTGCACTCTGTAAGACAAATTTCCTCTGGAAAACAAGGCTCCACTTAGATAATAACAGATGTGATATAAATCTGACTGCATTCGCCTTGAAAGCAAACCCCCCTTCCTAAAACCAAACATCCATCCTAAAAAATGCTCCTAATTGCATAAAGACTGTATACAATGCGTTCACAGAGAGGGGCCCAGTTACTGAGCAAAAAGCCTGTTAACTATAATGCTGTAACTACAGCATTAACCATAGCATTACCTTTTTAGCACTCTACTTTGTCAGTAATGCTTCCTTAACATATTTTTGGTGTGCGTGGTATCACATACTTATAAACGCTGCAAGAATTGAAAGACAATTTGGGTTATAAATTCTTTTCCTCTGTCTCTTTAAACTGGGCACACACACAAAAAGCATGTTTGTGTTTATTGGAATAGCATCAGCATGACTGACAGTGTACAGCAGTTTTCATTTACCAGGTTTTCCTTATTTCTGCAAACACTTTCCTCCTAATTGCATAACCTGTGCTACAGGTTCATATAGCAGGAATGAAAATGGATTTGGTATGAGAATGAGCCTGAAGTGTCTTAGTGAAAGACACTTAGTGAGAGAGTCACCTCTCTGAATGGCCAAAGTACTTGCTGTATCTGAGAATCCTTGAGACTATAAAAATCAGTAAAAAAATTAACATGTGAGGCAGCTGTAATGTTTTCAGAGGTGGGATTTTGGTTTTTAGGTGGGGAAGGAGATTGCTTTTAAGTCAAATGCAATCAGACTAGTATTCCATCTAGCATTATATAAATACTCAACAACTGCTCTGCACTTCCTTCTCCTGTGTAATCAACCATTTCTGAAGGTGGTACAGTAATGCTGCATGAAAGCTCCTGGCAGCATGGTAATCTGCTGCAGCATACCTACAAGTTCTAAGAGTTCCCGCAATCAAGATATGCCATCAGAAACAAACAAAACTCAGAGATCGGCTTCCAAACAAATCCTTTAAAACACCAGTGCTTTTAAAACAGAAAACAAAATGTTTGTAGATGAGCAGCATATTTGCAATTGACGCAAGATTTTCCTCCCCATTAAGCTGTTCCTTAGGCTGACCCTTTAGATCCAGTTATTGGCTTGTTTGTCCATGAGTTAATTTGGCTTGCTCTGTATTACTATGTAATTTAGGCAAGTGACTCTGTCTCTGAGGCCAAGTGGCACAGGACACCTCTTGCTACTGAGGTTAAATAACTTTCCCAAAGAGAATGACCATATGTAAAGTGCTTATGGTCATGATGCATGTTCACCTTCTGAACTGTGCGCCCAAGACCATGCCTGGGGGACACCTAATCAACAGAGGACAAAACCATGCTAGGAAGCATCTCAGTAGGGACATCTGTAGGACCTATCATGCACTAATATCCTGTCCCTGTTTCATTCTGGAACATAACTGTAGCATGGTGTGATCCATAAAACATTTGCTCCTTTTCCAAGTTTGTCACTACCAGGCTAAATCAAACTGCTGGCAGCTGACAATGGTTGCCTGGAGCAGAAGGAAGGCTAGCAGCATCACAGTGTTCCCTCAGAAACCTTCTCTTCTTCCTTTGATAGCAAAAGTGAGGGATGAAGGTTTGCAACCAGCAGAAAGAAGTTAATTCAGCCACACATCTTAAAATATTCTGATTAGGTGAATCTTCAAAGAACCTAAAGGGCACCTCTAAAGACCTTTAAAAACCTACTAGCTCCAAAACTTACAGTATAAACCATTCATCTCCACAGAACCAGATGCTAATCTACTCCACATCCTTTGACAACACAGCAAGAAATGAAACCGTTTAAAACAAGATCTCAGAAATTTTGTTATCTTAGACTTAATTATAGCCTAGTGCTAACAAAACCAATCAAAAAAAGGTTTATTTCTGCTGGAGTTAACCCTCAGCACTGAAAGCCTGGTGAGACTCAAACAAGGAACTGAGCTCTAGAGCATCCAAAATTCCAAATCCTAACAGAAACTCAAACACTAATTCTGGCATTAGTAAGAGCTAGCATTTGCCTTCATGTAAGTCCTTGGCTTTTTTCTAGCCCTGGAGGTTTTGCAGGATCCAGCTTTAACTGGAATCCCATGCCCCTGCTCCCCTGAACTCTAGCCCTAGTCTCAACCCTACAAGCCATGCTAATAAGAGCCATTTGATCCTTCCATCTCCAGCCTTTCTTTTGTACCCATGGACATTGCAGCATCCAGGGTTAAGTCTAGTTCTGGGTTCCTCCCCATCCTTTTCCCTTTTGGGGTATGTTCCTAATGGAAAGGGTTGTCCTTCTCCCAGCCCTTGTGCATGCCATGTAGCATCTGGGATAGCTCTAAGGTGGATGGATCTAGGCTTTCTTTCACTGGGTGAGCTTCAGAAGTGATGAAGAGGCAGCAGCATTATAGATAACTGGGCTAATTGGTTCGTCTTATTTTCAAAGAGGTTTGCTGGCCGCCTTCTATTAAAAATGCACTTGTGATAAAGTGTTGTCATCCTGCTTAAGAAATTGCACTTTGAAATTGAATTTAATTAAATGAAATTGAATGAAAAAACAAAGTTTATAGCACAAAGACAAGACACAAACATACCTCAGGAATTATTCATAAAAATCTTCTCATAAAGATTACTTGTTCAACCCCACTTGACTGACAGGTCATCACCACCTGTTCAACCAGCAGGTGGAACCAGTAAGCCCATGAACTTCAGCCAGCCAGTGGCATGACCCTTACAGATCAACATAACACTTCCTATTAAAAAAGTAACAGAAAAAAACCCTCGAGAGATTACCACAAATACATTTTACCAAGCCTGTATTAAGTGTATCTTGAAAGCAAGAAGAGAGAAGATGCCTCCATATACTCATTTTAAAAATTCCCTGTTGGTAAACTGATACAGTATATTCCTTCAAGCTTGCTTGGTGTTTTGTGAGAGGAAAAGTCATGCTTAGCTCTCCCTGCATTCATGACATTCAAAGATTCAAAGACACATTGTGTAGTGGCTTCTGGTTGAACCACTTCAGCACTGTGCTGCACCATTTTAAAACAAAACAGAGTTTATTTAGGTCATATATCCTGTAGGTCATTGTCATTTCCATCTAGCAAGTTCTTGCTTACACAGATGCTATAGCCATATCTCTTCAAAGTGTTGATCATTTTTCTCTTCACAGATCATTACCACATTGGAGCAAAGATGGCAGCTTTCACAGAGGGCAAAGGCCTGGCATTGCCCACTGAGTGCCCCTCAGCCCTGTGCTCTACTGCAAGCGGCCTTCCACCTCTATCACACCAAAGGCCACCACTACACACAGGTGTTCTCTCCCCAGGTAGGCTCACACTTCATTTGCTTTTCCAAAACTCCCACAAACCCTCCGATGCTGCAGCCCCCATAGAGCTCCTCTGAGGTGACTCAAGTCAGTTCTTCCTTGCCCATTAAAACTACCTGCACAGATATTTCTTTACAAACACTTTCCCCAAAACCCTCCCAGATCCTCATTAACCCTGCTGAGCGTCTATTACGCTTTTTTCCCCTTCTGTAAAGTCCATTTAAAACAAGTTTCATTTTATTATCTATGATTTAGGAGATGTTCTTATGGCTGCAGAGGGAAAAAGAAAATCACCAAACTTATTCCAAAAAGCTTATGAAATTGCAAAGCAACATAAAAGTGTCTAATAAAAGTTTTTAGCTTAATTTGAAACCAACATGCCTGGAGGGAAAGGGAGAAAATATCCAGGCATTACCTATTTCATGAAGCTTTTAGGTTCTCCTTGGTCATTAAGATACTTCCAAAAAGTGTTACAAGGTGGAATTGGTTTCAGTGATTACAGCAATTGCCTTCCACTCTCCTGTATAGATCAGACTATACAAAGAGGCATCTCCAAGCCCATTCTTTTGTTGTCAAGTCATGATCTTTGTCACCTGACTAATGGCTACTGCTCATCATTACTCATTGGAAAAATGGCACAGCCAACACCAGCTTACAAGTAAATACTGGCTTTTTTTTTTTCCTCTCTGTGGCAAGCAGCCTGGAAACATCTGTTCTTGTCTTTGCAAACATTCTCTTAAGTCATGGTTTTGTCAATAGAAACCAAAGCAAGTCACTGCAATGAGGTAAATATAACCATTCATAAATGCTAAAATAAACACATATGGCCTCCTGCAGTCTGACCCAGACTGATGCGAGTCACACATCATTCCACTTGTTGGTGGTGTAAGCAAGATCAAAATTGAGTCCATGCCTTCATCAGTTTGCATATGGTGGTTAGTTTGAATATTTAGGGTCAAAACAATCAAACCAAAGGAAAAAAAAGTATTCAGTGTTCATTAATTAGAAGTCCTGCTATTATTATAAAAAAAAATTGGGTTGTAGTAGAGAATCTGTGCTCTATGCACAGGTTCTGCTGTGTGAGAAGCAGTTTTTAAACACAATGTTTAAATCTGCTTTCCAGCTGATGTAACTGGACTTTTTAATGTCGGATAAAGTTTTAAGGCTATTAAAAGGCTCTCTGTTTATGTACACTTTTCCTAGAGGAAAGGTTGAGGACCAGAAGGTTCCTTTTATGGATTTTAAGGAGAATTTGGAAAAAAACAGTGTCCAAAAGCTTTTACTGTAGATATGTTCCCACGTTTTAAATCATTCGCACACATAGGAATGGCAGGCAATATCCATAACAACTTGGGCTAGATCTTTCTGTTACAGAGGAACATCATATTCCATAATCTGCTCATTCAGAGACATCTCTGCAGCACCCTTGGAGATTCTGGAGAAGACCAAGAGAGAATGTGGAATCATGGAATCACAGATTGTCCTGAGTTGGGAGGGACCCACAAGGATTGAGTCCAACACCTATCTATGCAGACGATAATCAACCAAAAAAAACCCACCACACAACGTGCATAATTTGAACAAGAAGTCTAACACAGCAAATTATAGTTTGCTTGTGAAGACTCCTTATGGTTTCAAAAATACAAACGGGTTCAAGATGCTATTTGAAATCAAACTACTGGAAGAAAAGGGCTATTAAAAATTAAAAACATGGCTGCAACTGCCAGCTCAGGAAGTCAGCCATGGACAGTCAGATGTTAGAGGGCTCTTCTAGAGAAAATACTACCCTCCACTTTCCCTCCTCTTATGCTCTTTTTCTAAGCATCTGCTGCTAAGTCAGAGAACTCTCTAGCCAAATAGGTCTCTATGTTAGCTTTCCTTTGAAAATTGTTCTGAAAGAAAACTCCAGGTCAGCTGCAATGGCAGCATGACAAGCTGTCAACAAATCACATTTGCAATATCTGCTTAACGGAAGCATTTGAATTCCCTGCCTGCTACTTCACAATTGTTTCTAATTATATTAAGTGCATATTTACACATCGGGGAACAAAACAAACTTTGTATATTAATATCTCCACATCTATTTGTCAAAACATTAATGCAGTTTCCTGATAGTAGTTGCTGCTTTTGTTCCTCATTTACTTGTCCCTCAAGAAAAGCTAGGCTATAAAACTCTGCAAGTACTTGCACAGCACACTTTCAGGAATTTATCTTACCTGATTTCATATTTGTGATTATTTGCCTGGTTTCAATTCAGTCAAAAAAATAAATCCTAATTTATCAAAGCATATCACAACATGCTTGTGTGAAACAGTGTTTGTTCATTTGACTTCTACAAAATAATTTGAGCACGTCGAGAATTAAATGTTTGTCACAAGATAATTTCAATAATAATAAAGTCCTATTGCATACAGATAATGTTACAGGACTTCCCAGGAGCTCCCGGTTCCAGTGAAACAATCTCACTTCCCAACCAACCTGTTAACCACACTGCTCTTCACATCACTCTTGATTTCTTCAAGGAGAGCAACTAAAATGCTCCTCTGAGTATCAACAAGAACCTCCTTCGAAATAAATTAACAGTATCAGCTACTGTTGCATTCTCAGACATATTAGGCTTGTAACAGCAAGAAGTGCAGATTACAAAGCATAAAGCATGTCACTTTATCTTGCCATCTCCAGAGTTCTAGAATAAGATAAAATTTAAACCAAATCAAAACCCCCAGAGACTGGAGCCCATGCCTCAGAGCTCACTGATCTCTTTCTTGCAAAACAGGTCTCTTTCAGGTGACACAGCATTTGGAGAGCCTGTTTCACCACCCCATAGCTTCAATATGACTGTGCTGTCACCAGGACATGAAACTAGAGGGATGGGTCAGATCTTGATTCCTCCCCACTTATGATGCCTCAAAAGCCAGCACTAGCATTTCAGGCATAAGCAGGCTAGAAGCTCAGCAAATACACACTAGGACAGAGCAGTACTGGGGATTTGGATTCTCTTTTATCAAGTGCCCAGGAAAGGAGCCTGTGCCAGCCATCAGAATGAAACACCTGCAACCTTTCACCGAATATTAACCCCACAACAGCCAGGCACATGCAGAAAGGCATTGGGGAACTCAAGTGAAGGTTGCCCTAGTCCTGCCTCCTGGGACTTCCTATGCAAAGAAGAAAAGAGGCCTCACTCTCTAGAAGACAAGAAGCAGTGCAGTGTCAGTCTGCACCCATACTCAGCAAACATATCAAACTTCATTGTATGCACCTAGTGGTTTTGCAAGTTACCAGTATCTGCACTCTCCAGCTCAGCTTTACTGGTGGGTGGGAGAAAGGGAAAAGAAGGGGTTTGTAGTTTCTAAACATCAGTGTTGGCCAGTGCAGCACATGCTCCCACATCACAAGAACTCATTTGCATCTGCACAGCTGCTTCTCCCACATCTGAGGTCTGTGCTGAATCCCCTCAGCATCCAACAGCCTAAAAAATAAAAGAGATCTTGAAATTGAAAAAATAACTCTGCAACATGCCTAAAATCCTGCTGAAATTTTTACTTAGAATAAATCTGAACCCTAGGAGCAGCCTTAGTTCTTACAGTCAAATCTGACTGTGCATTGCCATGCAAGCTACCATGAGTACCAAGGGAAGAGCCAAAAAAAAGTGAGGAAATAGAGCTGCCCAACTTGACCACTGAGGTGGGAAAAACAAGGGCTGTGCCACTCAACAGCATGAGAATCCAGAGAACATCGGATCTGACATAGAATCATAGAATGGCCAGGTTGGAAGGGACCCTAAAGATCATCTAGTTCCAACCTCCCCACACTGAGCAGGGATGCCAATCACTAGAGCAGGTCACCCAGGGCCGCATCCAGCCTGGCCTTGAACACTGCTAGCGATGGGGCATCCACAACCTCTCTGGGCAACCTGTGCCAGTGCCTAACCACTCTCCGGGTAAAGAACTTCTGCATAATCTCCAATCTAAATTTCCCCTCCCTCAGTTTATAGCCATTCCCCCTTGTCCTATCACAGTCTGACCGCTTAAAAAGTCTCTCCCCTTCTGTCCTATAATCTCCCTTTAGGTACTGGAAAACTGCTATAAGATCCCCTCAAAGCCTTCTCTTTTCCAGGCTAAACAATCNTGGTGCATCATCCATTAGGGAGGGGGCATTCCCTCTAAAAACTCAAACATTAAACAAAATAAAATCAGAGCTGGTTAGAGAAACTTAAATAAGACACATGGTTGAAAGAAACTGAAAATACTGCAAAATCAGTATTCTTCAAGCTTTCTGGAAGAAAACATGGAGAAAAGTTCCAACAAAATATCTCTTTGTAGATGTGTTCGGAACAAAATAACTTCACTTTGCAAACTGAAACAACCTTGAGTTTACATTAGAAGCTGTAACTGAAACTAAATATTCTAATCAACTTTTTATTTTTAAAACAACCGTGACATGAAACTTTTATCTTCCACACATTTCCTAATCAAATCTCAGAAAACATTAAGGGCCATGTAAGGTATATATTACTTTTTTTAATTCTTGATGCTGGCAATATAGTATATGATCTATTCCTACTGCAATTACAATTGTATTAGGAGGAAATTAAGAGAACAAAATAAAGCATTAAAAGGTTTGAAAATCTTAGACTGAGTGCAGTCTTTATATCCTAAAATATATGGAAAAATAGGTCCAACTCTATAGTTAGGTTATCCTATATGATTTTTCCCCCATAGGATCTCTATTTGCAAATCTAACATTTATAAAGAATATAATATCCTGATTTTAATATTACACATAAACAAAAAATCTTTCATGTTAACTCAATCAGTCACGAACTCAGGATTCTTATCCTTTAGACATAAAGCTCCCATGACAACTTGTAGAAGTCAGTGATCTGTAGAGCCCTTTCACCAGAGAGCAATACTAGCAAGTGAGTTGCCTTGTTCTTTTATAATTTTTGTTGAGTCTCTGTTTACTGAGATTCTTCAGGGTCTTATAAACTTAAGCAGTTTGGTCAGATTTTCAAAGTGTTTTTTACATCCAGCCCTTACAATAGAGGGAACAAAGCCAAAGTAAAAAAAAAAAATTAGAAAAAAAGCCTCTGGGTTTATGTTTCCCCATAATGGATAAATAACTATCTTTTCCCTAGGCTTCTCCTCTGAAATAGTAAGACTTTTCACTGAAAAATCCTAAATGGAAACTATTAATTGAAGCAGTTAAAGTTTGATAATCTACTGAAAGGTAAACATTGTAATAGAGGACATTGGGCAACTTTAATTATAGATATCACCATTGCCTCTGCTCCAAGAGAGCTTCTTTGGAACTGATGAAATGCTAGTGCAGTTCTGGCTACATTAAAGCGTGACTGAAGGTCAGTGACTGGTTAAGCTGGAATGTTTCTGAGCCATTGTTCAATTATTCAGAATTATTTTAGGAAAGCTGCATAAAAAGTGCAAGAGAGCACTTTTAGCTTCATCTAAATGCGCATACTCAAAGTGGGAAAGGAAATGGGGAAACTGTCCTTTGCAATTGACTTGGGGAGGGGGGAGTATCTTGTGTAGCCTCTACTTACAATTTATCTAGCAGAGAACAACAGTGCAAGGTAATTCCTAGTTTTACCACTTATTTCCCCAAACCTTTACTGTAAGAACGATCTTGAAAGAAAAAGAGAATGGGCCATTATATCAGTAAAATATGTCCTTATGTTAGTTCCTGTTGCTTAACATCAGTGACAAGAGACTGTTAGGAGTAAATAATTAACAAGGATCAACGATTCTTTTCTTTTGCTGCAGGATAACTGTTTCCTGATCCCTTGTATATATCTGTTGCTGCATATGTGGCTGTGGAGCTAAATGGAGCCTCCTCCAGTCATCACTGAGCCTTCAAGAAACCTGTGAATCAACATGAAAACGAGCAGCAGCCAGGTTTGCTCATAGAGAACACTCCTTACACTGGAGGGCTGGGAGCAAGTCATGCAGTGTGAAGACTCAAACTGTACATTCCTTCTCTTTCCTTTTTCTTCTAAGTGGGGTGAATTTAACAGTGACAATAAAGCCAACAGCACTGGCAAGTACTCTGCAGCTTTCCTTGGTCATGGTCAGGAGCACTGTGTGCCCAGCACCTGTGTAACACTGCAGCATGTTCCCTTCCTAAGGCTCAGATCAGCCAAAAATTGGCTATCAACTATTAACTACAAATGATGCTGAGTTAGATGGCTGCTATATAAACAAAAATTCTCACTAGGGACTAAAATGAGACCTCTTGACTCATTTTTCACTTATGATCTGTAAGATTTATAGTTTTAACACACTGTCAGTGGTAAGGTGCACATCATCTTTGAAGACCTTTCCCCATGAAGGTTTTACTCTTGCAGAATGAACATTACAGAGTGCACAATCACAGGCAAAAAACCAAGATGGCAAAATTTTTTTGCGTAGAATAAATCTACCGGAGTTAGTCACTAGGTAATTCTATAAAGCTCAGAAGAGAACTTTCCAGGCTCTGGTCAAAAAACCACTACTAAAACACTTGCATCAATTTAAGATGCTACTACCTCATCAGCTGTTCATCACTCCCCATCTTTTGGAGATTACTGCCATTGAAATGGAAGTGGTAGAGACCCCTTGTGAACACTCATCATCAGTGCTGGTTGCTGGAGGCTGATCAGAAAAGCCAGAAGGAAGACTGTCCATCTTGCCATTATGCTAGTCTTTTGACTTCTGCTGCTGGCCACCCTGGAAAGAGGACACTCAGCTAGGCTACACAGATTTCAGGCATGATACACAACAACCAAGCTCTCATATATTGCTGTGTCACATCTGCTCCAATGCTCAGTGCTGAACTTCTAGGCTTCTGAGTAGGTACATGTAAATCATTTCTCTGTGCTGCAAAACATCACTTGCATAGATCTGAATAGGTTCCTATCATCAGATGCTTCAAAAGGACTTCTTGTTTATGAGCATGTGAGTTATCTCCAAGTGCAGATAAAGACATGTAAACAAAGCAAAGCACTGGGTCTGAACTCCCGAGTGCTCAAGGACATAAAAAGGCAAACTTGAATGTTGTGATGTGAGTCTATATCAATTCTGGAACAAGGGACAAATTAATTACTCATCTCCTTACAAAAGCAAACTGGGAAAGGCAGGAATCAAAGGACATGATGCTCTACTATACATCAAGAATAGGGAAAATGGAGAAAATTAAACAAAACAACCAATCTGCTACTGACAAATAACAGCTTCAGAGGTCTGAAAATGAGGGACAGGAGGGACATTTCATAAGATATGAAAACCCATGCTACGAGACTGAATAAGCTTAGAAAAAACATCCTCACAGCATATGCCCAAAGATGCAGGATAAGTTGAACTTCCCTTTAACTAAAACCCAGACCAACAGAAATCAAAGGCCAGGACCAGCGAAGACCAGGGTGAACTGCATCTCCACTCCACAGGTATTACACCTCCTCCTAACACAGTCAGCTAAGGACAGGATTAGATAAGGAAACAATCCTGTATTTAAACAGGAAAAAATATTTATCAGCTTTAAGATTCCACATATTTTACCCAGCATTAAAACATATTCTTTAAATAAGGAACAGAGCCCTGGGAATAGATAGTCTTTTTCTGTCTGTGGTGTTTGTCTTCAGCATTGCAGTATATAAAAAAAAAAGAAAGTGCTGCAAACCCAATAAATAGCCAATGTAAATTTGATGAAAGATTGACACAAAAGACTGCTTTTGGCCTGAATAGAAAGATATGCTTTCATCCTGTTTTGACTATACTTATACGTTTACCTAACATAATTGGATGTAGTTAATATTGCAGGAGCCTTCAAGCAGCGCACATTTCCCTCATTAGTGGGTTTAAAGCCTTAATGATATCTCCTGTGCTGCAGAAAAGCCCAACATAGGCTTTAAAAGTGATTGGCAAGTTTCAACAGGATAAAAAAGGGGGAAGGGAAGGCAAAACCTAATAGAAACTCTGATCTTGTTTTCTTCAGTCATTTAGAACAGGAAATTTTGCAGAATGACAGAAGGAAGAGAAAAAAGGTGAGGATAAACAAGCCAAACAAGAAAATTTCCAAAGTTGATCTTACAGTAACTCAAAGAAACAGGGAGTGGGTAGAAAGAGGGGATATCCCTTCACATACCTGCAACACATTAAGACTAAGTCCTACACAATCTTCTCCTGACATAAACAAGTGCATATGCACTAGAGTATTGTCAAATCAGCATCTTCCTACACCTGCAGCAAAACCACCTTTTTGTAGTTTCATTATGCAGCAATTTTTCCTCCTTGAAGTCTCAACAGAATTGGCAGGGAAGCCTTGCATCTAAGAAACAGAATGTCACAATATACCATTAGCTAAGTACATGCAAAGGGTTTGGGGTTTTGTTGTTTTGTTTGTTTTAGTTTTGTTATTGACTAATTTTGACCGGTTTCCAGGAACAGAAATTTCACAGGCTGGTTGAGTTTCAAAAGCAGGGTAATTATGTACAGCTGTATTCAGTATTCTCTAACTGCCTTGAACATCCAGTGAAAGGGAGATTTGCACACATTATCAGCCACTATCATTAGTGCCACAAAATAGGTAATCCATCTGCTGTTCTGGTGTCTACCTAGGAGCAGGTATTGAACCAATGATGACTGCAGTATAATAGCCTAAAGAAAGAGCACTAAAAATGAACAAAACCACACAGCAACCCTAGTCATTTCTGGATACCAGATTGTCCTGGTGTTTGTGTTCCCTCGTGGTTCCACAAACCATTTTTTACACAGAGGCAGGGAGAGTGGAGAATTAAAAATGTAAATTTCATCAACATACGGTTTTGCAATCTTCACGAGGGAAGAGGTAGCATGATACCATGGTGATGGCAACACTGCAGCCCATTAATAAACCAGAGAAAGACTCAGGGACAGGTTCAAATACTCAAACCCATGCTGGAAATAACCCACTTCATAATAAATCCTGTAAAAGACAAGATGACTGTGCATCTCAACATCAGCCATGATCTCAATGTACTGATTCATCATATCTTCTCTTGATATGGGGAGAGGGAAGAGGAAACTTGTTTTTAAGCCTCCTAGCAGTCACCTGTATTGCTTCTATATTGCCAAGGTTTACAGTCCATAGCATTTGAAAAGAGAGAACACCCATGTCTTGAAAGGAGAAAAAATGGAAAGTTTTTATTCTTGTATTCCATCTGCGTGTAACCCCTCTGTTTCCGTCATCACTGCTAGCCCTTCATACAGGAGGGATCAGTCAATTTTATTTGCTATCTTACCTGGAAATGTGTTTGTTCACTCAATTAAAGATTCATTAATCTTAAGCAACCAAATTCACATGACCTACCTGAACAACAATATATCAAGCCAGTTAAAACAGTAGCCTCAGAAGAAGCATGGCTTTCTCCAAGCCCAACTAGAGTCTAATCACTATAGTGGCCACTGCTGGGTCTGTACTGACCTCTTGCAGCCACACCACCACAGCAAACCTTCCCCAAACAACAAACCAGCTAAGCAACCACTCGGAGAAACTAAAATAATCTGCTATAGGTTCTCCTCTTTACCAGAGTCAGTCAACCAGACCACGCCTAAACTGATTGGATTTAACTACAGTCAGTGGGTTTAGATTGCTTGCCATCCTGTGACACTCCAAAGATATTGATAACTTCCTAAACCTTTAGAAACTTGTCTTTATCAAACACTTCAATGTGTGAGAAGAGACCATGTGAGGCACAGAAAAATAAAGGCTCCTATTTAAGGTAACGTTTCCATTATGGACAGACTATTAATAAACATACTTAGGCAAATACATGCTCATGGCTCACTGAATTAAATGAGACAAGAATGTGCAGAGAAGGATAAGATCTTTTTAGGAATGGTATTCAGCAGAGGCACATGCCAGGTGTTCAACTTAGGCACAAATGAGCAGATAGGTACAAAAAAGACACCTTGCAGGAAAGAAATGTTACTTGGTTTCTCCTGAATTAAAACTACAAATAAAAATGACTAACAAGATAATCCCCAAAATATATTCAGTTGAATTTGTTAAATACTTAAACGTGCTTACTTTTTAATAATAGAAAGTTACTTAAAAGGAAAAAAAATAGATGTTTTCAATAAAACTTTTTCCTCTACATTTCTGAAGCTTCTTTTAAGAACAAACAAAAAAATCCTCCCACCACAACTATTTGAATTAAGAGATAAACCAAATCCCAACTCTTTGGCATCAGTTCTGAAGCACTAACATTCACTAATGCTAATGTTCAACTAGAAATTCCCAACATACTCCTTTACATTTGTTAAGGTGACAAAGCACTTCCTAAATGATTTGCCCTTGTGAACACAGGAATTCTGTAGCAAAGCCAAAAACTGAGCTCAGAGCTCTTAAATTCCGACCTAGAGCCCTAATCACAAAACCAGACTTCATCTCACTGAGATTCAGAGGATCAAGTGGTTCCCAGAACAGTCTACTACTATGAAGTCTTTCTTTAAGGCTAACTGAAGCCAAAGTCTGATTAATTTTACATTCAATAGCAGTGATCATTTGACATCAGTTTTTTGCTATTAGCTGCAGCATAAGGGGAATAAGGGACAATTTGTTGTGCATGCATAAAAAGACATACACAGTCTGAAAGAAATGACCTTCTCAATATTTATTATTTTAATTTTAATGTGTCTATTGCAAGCATATGCACTGCTACTTTAAAACATTTAAACAGAACTGGATTTAATTGCTCAGAAAAAATTAACCACCAAGCTTTGAAAGGAAAAGAAAAAAACAGCAAAGAGAAAAGAAACTCAGAATTGAAAGCTATTTTAGCAGGTAAAGAAGGTAGCAAAATAGTTACACACTGACCAAGCTAGAAAGGTATCCTTGTATGTCTGAAAGACAGCCATGGAGACACACTGGGCGGGGGGAAGCAGACACATTATTATGGTTGTTAAGCCTAGGAGCTCCTGCTCCAGCACAGCTCAGTGAGAACCATCAGGTCAAAACAAGGATAAGAGCCCTTGCTTGGCTCCCTGGCAGAGACTGGCACTGGAAAAATCTCTCAGGCATCTGGACTCACATGGCTGTACAGCAGCACCCACAGATATGCAGTCAAACAAATTAATATTAAACAGCTAAGTGCTATACAGCCAAACACATTCACTGCTAGCATAATTCCCTTTCTATAATGATGCTGTACCAGCCAAGACTTCAACACAGCTAAGACCTAGCAGCTGTAGAAAACTGCTAGGCAAAAAAGTAAATCTTAATAAATTCACTGCTTGGACACCTTTTCACTTATTCCTGTAAAGCACAGAATGATTTTTGGAAGTACTGAATATTCTCAGCTCAATGAGACTGAGCCTTATTGTACATGTGGCAGGATCGATGCTTGCTCAAATTTATCCTACAAAGGCAGGGAAGGAGGGAGAAGGCAACATCACAGCTCTGTATCACAAAGACCTGGATGCTCAAGGCATGGCCTGCAATGATGTGTGATGGCTTGGCTGCATCAGGAACTGCATCACAACACGTAGAGAGTGGTACATTTTGTGAAGCTTCCATAATAACATATGATAGAATTGACATCCACAAAGCTCTGAGGACTAGATTTTCAGCATCTCCTCAAATCACAGAGGGAGCCCAAATCAATACATGTGCATCTGTATGCAATTACAAATACATACAAATATGCATCCATGCAGGTGTAACAACTAATCCTGGAGCAGGTTGGCTCCAGAAGCGTTATGCTGGTCACCCTCCATGTCCTATGTGAACCCAGCAAAACTCAAGATGAAACAAGATGAAGGAAAGGGAAAAATGAAAACATCTAAAAAGACTAAGGCAGTGAACAAATTTAAAGCACATTCCTTCCCTCTGCTGCCAAAAAACCCAGCTTTTTTTTAAAACTAAATATCACAATCAGATTATGAGCACATAGTGGAACATCACCTGTGTACTAAACCATCCCATTGAACAGTAATTTTAAAGGGTGGAAAAATGAAGATCTCATGATTCATATTTCACCATTTCCCCCTCATTTGTTTGAATCATTTTCCAAATATTGATTTATCCACCCTCATACTGGGTGTCACTAGCTCTCCAAACCACACACTCATGCAAAGGTGAGCCTCTGACAAAGCACATGCATCATCTGCTTACAAACACAGCTCATCACATGCTGCAACAACACTTTGGAAATAAACTAAGAAATCCACATGAAAAGATGATGATGATAACATTGACACAACTGGAAATTATTCTAGGACATGTAATTTGAAGAAAAGAAACATTTCTAAACCAAACAAGCAAGGGTACAGGGTCAAGACAGCATGTATATGCGTCTTTTGGCAACAGTACACAACTCGTCATTCCTTAATTATTTTTCATAGGAGATGTCTCCAAAGGAGTATGTTCATGGGTTTATTGTTCAAAACAAGACCCATAGTTACATCAGCCCATCCCATAAACTGTACCAGACTAGGGGTTTGCATACACAGATTACCACTGTGTACTGAATGACAGCACATCGGCGGGGCTGCTGTGCACAGGCAATGCCTGTACTCGAAAAACCAAGACAGGATGTATCAAGTAAGATCTTACACATGACATGCAAGCAACCCTTTACTTGCAAAAGGCCAAGAACACACACACACACACAGAGTCACTTTCTGAAGCATCACTCTTAGCTGTTTGAAGCCAGTTGTGCATCCTACCCCTGCTCTGGAGATGCATAATCACTATCAGTCATCTGCAGTTAATGGAAATATGCTGATTTGTGCTGGCTGCAAGCCTGACCCAAAATTCACAGACGTACAGGATGGTTGAGGTTGAAAGGAACCTCTGGGGAGCATCTTGTATCAAATTTGGATAGATTTTTAGTGAATCAATAGACACGGACACTTTTCTTGCCAGTACTGTGTCCCCTAGTAAGAGACCAGAAAGAATATCCAACACAGGGCTATGGCAGCAGCCCTGGACCACAGCTGAACAGGGTTCAGAAAAGAGGCTCCTTCCTATTTGGCAGCTGTATTTTATTTAATGCCACAGGTAGGCATGAAGCTCTACAGATTTAACAATATAAAGATGAAGCCAACAGCTTAGTGTAACAGGCAAATTCTACATGTGAAAAGAATAATCATGTCCCAGACAGATGAACTAGAAGAGAAAGAAGGATAGACAACCAAAAAGAAAAAGCAGCTCAGGCAACTTGCTTTTCCTTCAAGAGGAATACAAGGAATGTGTAGTGCCATGTTATATCAATTTCCTCACTAATTTATGTTACCTTTACTACATTATTATTTGTTGTTAATACACTGTTACTTTTTCCACTGTAACAGGAAAGCTCCTGAGGAGAACACAGTGATGTTTCCTTACAGCTGCTGGAAATGGTGTAGGGTTTTGTGTTTATAAATGCCACCCTCCTCCAGCTGGCTGTCAGGCAGATGTAAGGATTTGGTCTGGATTGACTATGAGTTTCCACTTGTGATAGCCACATGAATCCTGGCAGAGCACTGACTCCAGCAGCCTGGCAAACCTTGACTAGCCAGTATTTAACTTCTCAGGGCTCATTGATGCACATTTTTGTCAAACAGTTTGGCCTACAACTTCTGGGTCATTTACATTACGTATTAGGTAATCTCTTCATATTGCTCCATCTTAACATTCTGCTCCTCCATTTTTAAAAGTACACTTTAATGATTCTCAAGTACTAATTAAAAAAAATTTCAATGCAGAAATTAAAAACTATCTGAAAACAGATTATGTATCATTATCCTGCCTGACAGAATGCAACAAACATCATAAACCTATCTCACTCACAGCAATGCAGCTAAAAATGGTCCCAGTGCTCTTAAAAGAAAACTTCTATTCAAGTGACAATTTACCATGGCTGTGAGAAAAAGGTATCATTTACTGCAGCACAGCCTTGCATAGAATGCTGGGTGAGGTTTCCATGGTTAACCTAAATTAAAATCAATTCCATATTTTTTGGCAGAAGGGCTATGAGCTAATTTTCATCTTTTCTTCAACTATAATTAAAAGCATAGGGAAAAGGCTTCACGTGCCTCAAGTATGTTTTTTAAGTGGCTACAATGCTCACCTTAATCAAGTGGGAAAGCAGAATGTCATTATTGCCTATGATTATATAGTTAACAATAAATATACCCCATGCCTTCAGGGGAATAACACACTCCATGCTAGACTTGGTTGGTTGTTCTAAGAGGAAGCAAACCTTAATGCAGATTTGAGCTGCATTTCCCATGCACTTCTGTAGCAAGAATTACTGATTAGTAACTCAGGAACAGCAGAAAATAGCAATGAAACCTAAAAGGCTTTTTACAGCAATATTGGAAAGACATTCATAGTAGAGATGTGAAACGTGTCATATGAAAGGGAAACAGAATTGCATTAAGCGAACGGGATTTTGGCTTCTGATCGCATGCAAGACCTACTTTGCCTACATAATGAGTAAGCAGATAAGTTCAATGGGTGAGACGTGTACATGTTGGCCACTTTTCTCTGGATGTGGAGACAAGATACAAGATGCTTCCAAAAGAGTCCTCTCAGCAAATTAAAACCACCCAGATACCAAAAAGGTCTTCCTAGGAGTTCCCAGCAAGCAGCCAGGAAGTGCACAATCCCAGATAAAGACAATTTTTCTTAGAAGTATCCCATTATAGACAGCTTTAATTAAAGCTCTGCGTTCACTGTAACACCACCTTATCCACTTCTGTCTTTCAAGTACATCCACTGTGTGCAACCCTTCACAAGTTCCATTTCCAGAAATAAGCAAGAGTGCACTGGGGGGGAACTGTTCATTGTGTTAGAGAGCAGGGTAGGAGTAGAGAGATATATTCAAATGTTGATGCTGACTAAGATTAAGAGCAGAGCAAATCTCTGAATGTACCCTCAAAAGAATGCTGTCCAATTTCAGGGAGGTGTTATTTTGCCACCAGTTACTGCTATGAATAGTCAGTATGGTCTACTTCTACCAAATACACATGAGAAAATTATAGACAGGAACAGAGTTCCTATTTGGGGGTGGAAGAAGTGAAGGAGTGGGAAATTCCTTCAAATATAGAGAAAATGGAGAAGATCCCTGCCATACACTGCAACTTCAGCCTAAGAAGCTTGAACACTGGGATTCATCCATTCAGATGTGAGTTATTGGTGGAACAGAGGGTGACTAGTACAAGTGGTTATTAAGTCAGATACAGGTAGTCATAAGATGAACTTCATGTACCAACAGAAGCAAGCAGAGGAGACAAACAGTCTGCAAACAGATTGTCTGGCTGCAGAGATCAGAGAGGCAGAGGAGATACAGGTGATCAGAGATGAAATTTTCCCTGAGGGCACAAACATCCCTTCTGAATACATGTGAATTTTGATCATGCAAAGGGGCCAGGAGGAAGCAGGGGATGGATGGTACTGAGGCAGTCTGCAGTCACAGTGGCAGTATTTCCTGGTAAAATACCAAGGAACTGCTGGAAATCTATACTATCCCTCTGGCCATTCCCTCCTCATTATTTATCCTAACCAGCCCTAGAAAAGGAGCTTTTTAATATATAAGCATATAACCAACAGCATATGTATGAGTCCTTTCTAACTCCAACTTCATTCTTTGCTGTTTATTATTTCCAGAGTGGTAAGTATGACAAAGCAACATATGTTAGCTGCTGGAGGCGTGTCCCTGTCCCAAGCAGCCTGCTCCTGCCCTAGTAAGTCTAAAAGCACAAAATAGACCACTGATGGGATAGAGCAAATAATGCTATCTCCATGTTACAGATTGAGAACCAAGGAAAAGGGCTAGTAAGTTATCTTCCTAGGGTTTCTCAGGAGGTCAGTAGCAAAACTGGATATTGAAACCCTCTCCCTTCAGCATCCATCTGATGCCTCAGTCACAAGGGCAGTGCATCTCTTTTAAGGATATTCTCTTTCACCCTCAGAGTGTCCTGGTAACAGGAGTTTTTTGACTGAACACATACATTGAGTTTACATAGCTTTAAGTCTTACTGAACTTCTTCCCTCTATTTCTAGCTCCCTTACTTTTGGTCTGAGCTCAAATTAGCAGTACTACCAACTCCATCCACAAAGCCAACCTTTTTATCTACTTACTATTCTGTTGGTGAAGTTACTGAAGTCTGTCACTAAGATTTGCTTGATCATCTCTGGTGTGGAGACCACTACAAACATCTGGCGACCAATGTAATACCTGAAAAATAAAAAGTAGAGAGTCATTCTAGCAGATAATGACCACCAGAGAACCATTGCTTTCCTTAAAATACCTCTGTTGGCTTGAAAATACTTGCCATGAACAAATATCAGAGAAAATATATTCCCTTGGGTAAAGCAGTATCTCTCAACTACTAAATTAAAATGTGTGATCTTGGAATTCAAAGGAAACAGCTTAAAACCTTTTACTGATTAATCAATACTCAGCCAACATTTTACCATAAAGGTTTACACACTCTGTGCTCACTATGGATTCTGTACAAAGTAATGTAGTATCACTAAACCAAACTACCAAGGTGCAAAACATTAGAAGCCAACAACCCAAAAAATTATGAGACCTACAAAATCTTGCAGTTAGCCACACAAAATGTCTTTCTGTGGCAAAGCCCTATCCATAATGTGCCTTTCCAAAAGTTCCCTCAGCATGGCTGCAGTAATGGCACACTTCTGCAGCTTCTACTGGCACTGGAGCTCAGCGCATCGCAGATCCTAGGCTCTGCATTACCATGAACATAGCCATCCAACAGATGAATCTGATCTTGTGGAGCCAGGTTCTGTCCTTGGGGGACTTCACACCACTGTGGGCAATGCAAAGGTTCTGGGACCCACCTCAATCCCACAACATCTAGGGACGCCAAGCTCCCTTCTCCAGCAGCATCCTCCCCAAGGTCCACAGGCTCTCCATGCTTGGCTGCTTGGCAGGGAGAGGAAGAGGCCCCACCAGCAAGCAGAGGCTGCCTTCAGTCTCTATCTTTGATTGCTGAACTAGATAGACTGTTCACGTAATGCTCCCTTTGCTCTGCCAGGAATGAGGAAAAGAAGGCTAGAGGTAGGCACAGGAGGGTCAGGCAGCTCAGAGCAGAACACAAGAGTAATACCACAGATGCTGCAATACCATGGTAACATTGATGCCAAAGTGTTTTGTTATGATATAGCTTAGTATCAATATATTACTTATCACCTGTCTACACTGCAGCAACAGAGCAGACGAGCAAACCCTGGGCTGAATTAAATTTAGTAACTGGAGGTTCCCATGGCAATGAAGCTGCAGCAGCACTGATTTCACCAAGGGCAAACAAGTCAGACAAATATCTTGATTCCAAAGCAGGGTTTCACAGTCCACCTTGACCTCTATAACACCAAAACTCATAACAAACAAGTGGCAGAGAAGAACAAGAAAATCATTTTCTTCAGGAAGGAAGAGATCTTTTCTTCTCTAAGGGGTTTCCAGAGGGAACTGTTATTCCCCAAATCCAACCCATAGGATCTACTTGAACCTTAGATACGGGTAGCATGTTCTATTAAAATAAGCCTTTTTCACCTCTCCCAGGTTGCTAAACCACAGCAAAGTAGCTGTCTGTTAAAGGTAAAACTTTTCTTCAGAATCCTAATAAATGCATAAGAAAGAGCTGAGGTCTCATTTTTAAAGAGTGCTTTGATCATAGTCTGGCAAAAGATGATGATGCCCTGCATGCCCCTTCCACATGTACTTTCTATAATTTCTCTGGCATCAGAGAGGTAAAGGAAGCTCCCAAGGTAAAGATGACCTGGGCTGCTCCAGATGTACCCAGGATGATCAGCCATGAATACTGACCTCTTACACTCATACCTTGCTTTTGTCTTCCCCTATCCAAGTTTATCAAATTCCTTGTCTCATTTAATGGTTAGTGACTGATGGTCCTCCAACACACAGCTTCTCACATGGACCAAATCCCAAACACATCAGAAGCTGATTGTGTCTACCCAGATAGCTTAACTCTGACCACCAAGAGACACCACAAAACACCATGCAAAACACACACGAGACACACTGCTAGTTTATTTCAAAATTGGGAAGTCACGGAGCTCCAGTTCCAGTCCACTGGAATAACAGGGTGGTAGTTACAGTCAGAGTCCTTACAACACAGTGCACTTTGTGCTTGAAAGCATTCAGGACTAAAATCTGGGACAGGAGCATCTCCTACTTGAGCTGCTTTTACAAGAAAATGACTCACAAACCATTTACACAAACAAATCTATTCATCATCCTTCAACTCAGACCAGTCATCCAAACTCCCAGTTACAGCTAAGCTCACTCTTTGTTATTTAGTCTTCTCTAAATTTCTATCTATAGGTACCTGTTTTTTCTCTCCTTGTTTGTAAGGGTAGAGAAGAAGAATGGGAAAAGTATTGTAAATTGCTTTTTAAGCAAAGTTCTGTCTGCTTTTAAGGAATGATTGCTGTAAAGCACACACAGACTACCATCTTTTATTGTATCCTAAACAGCAAAAGCTCTCTTTCTGGCTTTCTTCCATTTTCCTTACTTCCTGTATATAATCTTTCTAACCTTTTCTAGGACATAAAAACAAGAGGGTGTGTATGGACAAGCCTTGGAAGTCAAAAGCCACAGGCTAGAAGCATGAATTCCATGATCTTCCCCTTATGTTAAGGAAAAAGCACAAGTAGGGCTAAGCATGAAACAAGATTGTCTGAGCTACTTCATTTAGCAAACACAGGTCCAGAACCTGCAAAACCACCAGAACGATGCTTTCAAATCCTCTGCAGGAACAAGGTTTCAGTCACAAACCAAGATCATCTCTTCCAGCTAGGTTTGGGTTTTTTTTTTATTCCTTGTTCCAAAATGGCAAAGAAAAGATAAAATTGTCTTGAGCCATATTTTATTCTTCTCAAGTAAATAACATATTCACCCCCAACATGTAACTTCATTTTGATTCTGTATTACTACATGAGGATATCACCACTCTCACATAGACTTAGATTTATTATTGAACAAAACCCGATATTCTTGTCAGATTTTAATAAATAAGAGTTTGAGGAAAAACAAAAGCCTCCAGGCAAGTGCATTACAAATGAATTCATGAATAATTGAGGACAGCACTTTTTATTAACTTTCTCTAGCTTAATCTTCTCACAAGGCTTGTCCACACACAAAAGTTCTACCTTTAACTACAGTGATACAGCACCATTATACTGCTTGGCCCAACCCCTGGTAATATTTTCATGTAAAGCATTCAGGGTGTAATGCAAATGCTCGGGAATATCAGAGAACTAAGAATGCATGAATGTGGTATAGCATCCTCGGAGCAATGCAACTCTGTCCATATGGGAATCTCTTGTAACATTGCCATATCAGTAAAAATAAATTTCATGACCCACAGGAGTGTAGTTTTCCTGTGTAGATAAAGCTTCAATTATTTAAGTTATGCTGTTGGTGCAATTTCTATTAAATTTCAGTTTAAATTACAGCCCTCCAAAATAGAGAGAAAAAAAGATTCCACATTTTTAGACCAGCAGCTTTAGCTCTGTTGGAAGGTGAGACAGGAAAGGCCTGATACCAGTATGTCAACAGCATGAGGATAGCATTAGCTTCCTCCAGTAGGTGAAGGATGACAAGGCATTGCCCCAGTGGGCTGCTGGGGAAAAAGCAGGTAGCCCTGTGCTGGACTGTCCCCAGGAGGGCCAGGCAAGAAGTTTTTCAGAAGTGTTCAATGGAGGGTAGGAATCTACTCCCAGAAGTTGCAGCAAAGGCAGTCTGCCCTCCAGGATGTTTACCAAAGGGCTCCCAGGTCAAGAGGGTGCTTACGTTATAGTATATTGAGCAAAGGAAGTTAAACTGCATCCAGAGCGTTCTAATAACTGAAGAGACTACACACACCCAACACACTCAACTGCAGCACTTGGGTTTGTAAGAGCAGACAAGCACCACTCCTACAGCAATTAAGGAAAAGGACAGACTTCTGCATTCTGGTCAGGTTTCACCCAAGGTGTTGCAGTCCTGTTTGCAGTGATTTAGTCATTTAGTAATCACATCTTTTACCCGCAAGAATAGCAGCAATTTCTGCTGATTTGCAGATGCACCACCATTGCTTTCTGCAGAGACGTGGCCCAGGTGTCTCAACCTACACCTAGTGCCTACCATGCCCGCAGAACTTGTCCTATGGAGGTAAGAGATGCCTGCTAAGTCCAGCTACAAGCTGAAGTAGGAGCAGTAAGACAAGAGGCACACTGGACTGCCCAGTCCCTCCTGCAACACCCCAAGCACACTATCTCCCTTTCCAGTGTTTGCTGGAGACCTCCGAGGAGCACAGATTTCTGTTCTCGGGCAACATAGAAGGTCAATCAATCTACTTCTAACTTGAAGGGCCAATTTAGCATTATCCTTTCTGTCTCCCCATGATTGTTCTGACCACATGGCATGAAGGCCTGCTGCTAAAAGCATCCCCCAGGTCCTAAAGCCACCACATCCATCCTCTCTGAGCAAAGCTCACAGGAGCGTTGCCTTGCTGCGCAGGAAAATATGAGAGCGTGCATGCAATACATCATGGCAAAGAGCCACATGGTTTTGTCTAACAGCCGTGTGAGAAACACCTGCAACCCTTTCACCTTGTTTATAGTCCTGCTGTCAATTCATAGAAGACTTTGATCTCCCTATCTATTATCAGTTCCATGTATTACAGATGAGGAGAAGCCTGAGGTTCTCAACAACTTTTTTTCTTCAGTCTTCACTGGCAACCTCTCTCCCAACACCTCCCAAGTTAAAAAAACCACAATATGCAAACCAGGGCAGTGAAGTCCCTCCCACTGTATGTGAAAGTCAGGTTCGTGACCTCCTGAGGAACCAGAACATACATAAGTCTACGGGACCTGATGAGATGCACCCCAGAGTCCTAAAAAAACTGGCTGATGGAGTCACCAAGCCACTCTCAATAATATTTGAAAAGTCCTGGCAGTCAGGTGAAGTCCCTAGTGACTGGAAGAAGGGGCATGTTACACCCATTTTNGAGCAAACAGTGCACGCTGGCAGCCCAGAAGGCCAATAGCATCCTGGGCTGCATCAAGAGAAGCATGGCCAGCAGATCCAGAGAGGTGATTCTGCCACTGTACTCTGCTCAGACCTCATCAGGAATACTGTGTCCAGTTTTGGAGCCCTCAATACAGAAAGGACATGGATCTGATGGAGCAGGTCCAGAGGAGGCCATGAGAATGATCAGGGGGCTGTAGGGGGCTCTCCTATGAGACCGGGCTGAGGGAGCTGGGATTGTTCAGCCTGGAGAAGAGAAGGCTTCGGGGGGACCTACTAGTGACCTTCCAGTACCTAAAGGGAACTTCCAAGAAGGCTGGAGAGGATCTACTTACAAAGGCCTGGAGTGAAAGGACAAGGGGCAATGGTTTTAAATTGGAGAAGAGTAGATTTAAACTGGATATTAGAAAGAAGTTCCTCACCACAAGGGTGGTGAAACACTGGAACAGGTTGCCCGGGGAGGTGGTTGGGGCACCCTTCCTGGAGGCATTCAAGGTGAGGCTTTGCAGGGCTCTGGGCAACCTGATCTAGTTGGGGATGTCCCTGCCCACTCCAGGGGGGGGTTGGACTAGATGACCTCCAGAGGTCCCTTCCAACCCAAACCTTTCTATGATTCTATTACAAACACATCACATTAATCATAAAACACATACATGCTGTTAGACAATAAACAAGGGTTTGTTTTCTATGCTGCAGTCTGAAAAAGTACACAAAGAGCATCTGGAAAGCCAAATGAAAATAGAAAATATTATTATCTCTACCTTCCTCAGGGAAGAGTAAAGAACAAAAAATTTAACAAAGGAAGATAGGGTGTGGGGGGAAAGGAGAAATACAGAAAGACACCATTTTCTTAATAGACCTTTCCTTTAAAAAAAAAGTTCCTCAATCACTCTGCCTCTGTTGTTCAGAGCTACCTGTTCACTGTAGGCAGAGAAACAGCACTCTGCATGTTTAAAGTAGGACTGAAGCCTGGCATTACTTGTTTCAGAATTCAGCAAACTGATTTGTCATGAGCACTGTCCCCTTCCAGCTCTTGCAGGGAATTCAGACTCTCTAGGACTAAGCAATATACAACAAACAGCTACAAAGCCCAAACCCAGCCTTTACAGAAAGGGTTACTTTGGGCTGAGAGGAATCGAAAGGAGGGAACAAGGAATTGTCAGGCATCATGAGTCATTATTATTTGCTTTATATTAGCACCTAGAGACCTCCAAGGTCCCCAGGCCCTAATGCAGCAGGAGTCACACTTAAGCAGAAGGCTTACTCTAGGCCTGTTAAGGCTACAATTTAAATAACCTGGAGTGACAAACATTGGGGGAAACATCCTCCCTTTTCCATTTGAGGGACTAGGGAAAAAGCCAATATGGAGGAGCTGGGAATTACCAGCAATCATCTATGCTTTTTCTGTTGATGCATGGTGAGAAGAGAGCTCCTCAGTTCCCATGAACACCTGGAAATTCCACACCAGCTCTCTTCAGGCAGAAGGAAGTCTGTTGGAAAGTAGGGAGCTAACTCCCATGCTACTTCTCCCACATCCCAGTCTGTGACTCTAGCTGGCAAGGTGCTTTCCTGGACTATTTCTGTAATTCACTGACAACTTGAATATCTCCAAATTAAAGAACTGAAAAATGTGCATGATCACTTAAGGAAAAACAAAACAAAAAACAACCAAACAAAAAGACCCCAAATCCAAAACCAACCAACCAAAAAACCCAACAAAACAAAAAACACCACCAAAACACGCTAGGAACAAATGAACCTATTGCACATGAAAATGAAGTCCTGATAGCACTGAGCAGTCTCAGGCAGAGAGAGAAGTTTCCAAGCACAGCTCTACCAACATATACACACACATTTGCCTTAGCTAGGGACTAATCCAACCCATTGTGTAAACCCATGCAATAGATGACATGACTAGAGTGATTTCTATTTAAGAATAAATTGTTCTTCATTTCCTTTTTGATGAACTCTGCTTCTTTTCATGTAGTGAAAGCTTTAAAATAAGCACACAGAATTACTAATTTAATTCCTGACAGTATTAAAAATATCATGTTACAAGATGCCCAGACACTCGTGCATACTTTCTGCACTGCTCTGTATTGCTGTGCATCTACCTCTTTGTCTACACACCCAGGATTAAAAATGCTATCTTCTACACACCAAGAACATCTGTGCTATCTCAAACTTGCACCTTGCCAAAAGACCTCTGCTTTCTGACACGCTTACAGAAGTATCAAAAAAGGAAGAAAATTCCAGGATTATTTATATTCTCCCCACCACCAATAGCACAGCTATTTTTAAAGGAGCTCCTCCCTTGTCAGGTGAAGTAAGAGACTCGTGGTTTGAAATTAATATATTTAGGGTTGACAATAAGGAGAAGGAAGGCTGCTTGGGGCCATTACAAGGTACAGATCCGGCAGAGTCTTTCCAGCACCTTACATCAGTGTGCAAACGAGATCTATTTCTAGGCATCTCTAACCCCAGCTGGGGTTTAGCAAGTTGAGGGTGTCACACACATTTACTAATCCCTCCCCCCTTCCAAGTGAGCAGTGCAAGAGACACAGACTCTGCATGGCTGTGTTAATTCATTCATGAAATGAAGCAGATGACATTTACCCACATATAAGGAATGACAGGGATTAAATTAAGCTCACAAAGTGCCGTGAAGAGGAAAAAAGCCCCTCTAAATTATACAGGCACATTTGGTAGTCCATGTCCATTTGGTTTTCTGAGGAAATCTGAGTCCAGAGCCAACAGCAGATACAAAAACTCACACCTACGTTCAGAGGTTGGGAAGAGAAGCAGCAAAGGGGATGGACAAGGATAACAGAATCCTTCCCTCTCTTGCTTCAGGTGGGCTGCAGGAGAAGCCAGGCACCAGGGCAGTACAAAGCTGTGAGGACATGGGCTGTGCTCCTCCAGAGCTGGGTTGCTGCCACTTCCCTGGGCTGGTGGGGTTTATTTTTATCCTGGCAACTGGGCTAAGATGATTGCCACCACTGCTCTGCATGCTTGCATCATACCGTTAGCACTGATTAGCTACATCAGTATTCCACTTCATTAATGCAAAATGAAAGCTGTAAATAGGCTAACTGCATTTCTAGGATGCTACTGGAGATGAGAAGTGCTGGGACATTAATAAGAACCCAGTCGCTCCTCCCACCTGGGTGTGTGATGCTACTGCTGCTGGGTGACACTCAAAGTGCTCGGAGCCCTTTGCCTCATCTAGAGTGCCAGAAGAAGGTTTCTAAATCTTTTCCCATGGTGTTTCCCACCAAGCTTGGACTGCATTAGTCTGTGTTTTGTTACCCATGCTTAGACTGTGACATTTTCCCCAAAGCTTGTTTTGTCTGTGCTCATTAAAGTACGGTATGCCTGACTGGCTTCATGTGATGGTGCAGCAGACATTTCCTGTGGGTTTCAGCATATTTCTGTGCCTGGCTTTTCTGTGGGTTTGCAGGACATGGCCTGAAAGCAGTCTCATCATGGGCTCTTTGTACCTAATTCACTACCAGAGTACTCCTTTGACATACCCTGAGAAAAAAAAACCATCAGGTTACTATTTCCAGAACACAGGATTACTATTTCTAGGAAAGGCTCCATCTGGGAGACAGCAAACTTTCTGTGTCTCCAGACTTTACTTGCTACCATCTACACACTGTTCATTTGTATGGATTTGTGTAAGTCTATTATTTCAATTCAGCAGTACTACCTATTTCTATCAATGCAGGGAAAAAAGAATGCTACAAGATGGCTGTGGAGGATAAGCAGACAACACTACTCAGGCTAAACAAGAGCAGCCTTTTCTCCATCTTTTCTTCCCACAAGAGAGGGAGAGAGAGCTGCTCGGACCTTAGCCTGATTTCTAGTCAGAGGCTGGAAGTAGCTTCTCTTGACAGCCAGGTAAGCAATTTCTGGGAAACAAGAAGCAGTACTACCCTAGCAGGGATACAGCTGTTTTCTACAAGATAAATGGAGATGGAGCAGCACACTTGAAGATGATGAGGGATATGACTGTGATGCTACATCAAATAATATGGCCGAGAGGACATGTAGAAAAGGGGCATGCAGCACAGGACTGCTTTCTAGCATAGCAGGGGCTGACCCATCTGAACTGGTGGCCAGGAAACCAGGGAGGATCCTCAGTGGCCCAGAAAGCTAGAGAGCATGTGTGTGTCATGGTGCAGGCTGCATGGAAAACTTGGGAATAGAGGACCAAAAGAGGAGAGCATATCTGCAGCCACACAGAGAAAATGAAACAGGAAGGAGGTCAAAGGATTTAAATATAATGTGTGATATCATAACATTGCAAGACACAAAGCTATGAAACAGGTTGACTATAATAAAACCACAAGTGTAACAAAGTTGCTAGTTACACGCCCATCACTAAACTTCATATAAGCAAACACACTTCAAGATGACTAAAACAAAGCCTGTGTGATCTGATTTCTGCCTCTCAAAGCATTTCTGACCATGATCAAATTGAGTTTTGAGATTTGTATTATTTCTATTCCCCAAGACCTGACATCAGGGTACAAAGAAAAGGCATCCATGACTCTGCATTTCTGCAACCTTCAGCTCATATCTACTTTACATATTGTGGCCAGGACTCAAGTGTGACTGGAGTTTTTCACATCATCTGTTTTGGTTAGCCATTATAGCCCTGAAGGAAAGAAAAGGCTTTCAGAAAACACTGAGATCTCTATCCTGCTTGAAAAGTCATGTCCTCATACATATCTTCAAAAGAGGCAATCAGAACAGAGGCATTCAAAATCAGTAGGCTCTTTCTGTTTGTTTTAATTCTGCACTTTATCTTTGATTTCTTCATAGGCAAGTCAGCTCGTGTATCTCCTGTAAATATAATCAGCAGTGGTGGACAGTATAATATTTTTATTTTTGCCTGTGTTTGAAATAAACATAAATATATAATTTTCTCTCAGTCTGCTCTTTCTTACTGGCATTTTGATCTTAGATCAATGAGAGAGTTACAATATATTGAATACCATCCCTTTTTATTCCTTTGCTCTGTTTATGTTAATGCAGATGTATGCATTTCTAAAACAATACTGTCTCAATATTAGAAAAATTTAATTCCTCAGTGATAGATAGGACTCAATATACTGATTTTTTTTTTTGCATCATAAACATAACATGCTGAAATCAGTAAGCCAAACTGAGTTTTGTGTAACCACACATGCACACACTGTTTTGTTGAATAAGAAACAAGACACTTGGACTTGCTCGTGGCTACCAACCTGAAGATACATGAAGTTTAAGCAAATGAAAGCAAGGTTTCATAAGTGAGAAACAAAGGGTAACCCATTCATTTGGTTTGTGTGCAAAACAGAGAACCCAGTCAACACTGAACAGCCTTACTCAGACAAGGAAAAGGTTTGCCAGGCTGGCCACGAGGGGGACAGTCACTGGGACTCTGTTTTCTTTCCCGATCTGCCTTAAATAAAATATGTTGAAACAAAGAAAAAAAAAAAAGGATAGTAACCACCTACTGAGCTCCTGGGAATGTACTTTTTTATGCTACAGCATACAAAATGCACACAGGAAAGATTAATTTTTTAAAATCCTTGCATACCAATAGCAGTGTGTACTTTTTCTATACATTCTTAAGATCTCCACACATGCCCACAAAATCATTTCATTTTATTAATGTATTATTAAATGCACACTAAGCCAAATAAAAGTCATTTCCCAGTACTTGATGCATTTATCATTAAACCACTAGCAAATTCTTTACAATAAAAACGCTAGCTGTACACATGACCAAACTAAATTATCTTGGGAAATGGCTAATATCTGACCATGTGGAAACATTAGAAAGCAAGGCTTTGTTACAGGACTAGAAAGAAAAACTAGATGTATTCTCTTACGGAAAAAAAATGCAATAATAAAAATATTTTTAATAGTAAAAAATGCTGCAGCTCCAGGAAATTTTCCTGAATCAATTCAATCTGTGTTGTACTGGACTTTAAAAACCCATTAAAATAACCATGATAAATTTCCTAACCTCCTTCAGTGCACCACACGCAAGACAAAGGAAACTGCAATTCAACTGAGATAGAAAAGAAAGAAGAATGGAAAAACCTGATAGCTTGTGCATCAGCAGTAACATCCTGGCTAACAACAACAGGCAAATCTGTGCCACAAAGCACAAGAGGAGCAGGAGTGATGTCTAGAGCTGACAATGGCACTCCAAAGTAATGACTTCCAGGAAAATCTGCTGTTACAAATGGACAACATGCTGCTGAGAAGTAGTTGAGTCATGACTTTCATAACAGGGCAAATTATTTCAGCCTAAAAATGGATGGACTGAAAAACAGGATGTATATGGCTCTGGTAAGATGACTATTGGGATAAGAACCTATAAAGAGCTAATATGCTCACTTGGTTCAAATCATTAAACCTCCCTCAAATCCAGTACACATTTAGGAATTTTTCCCAATATTTAATGCACAGACATAAGACACAGACCATGTTTCAAAAAGTAATATTAGTAAGAGCAATCCCTAGCTGACCTATTTTCCATTTACCACCTTGTACATATTATCAGTGGTAACAAACAGGCTTCCTTTGCTGCTCCCTTTTTTGGGGGTGGAAGAAAAGGACAATTGTATAACAAATGGCATAGGCATCATAATATCCTGAAGCAACCCAGATCTGAGGATGAAAGTATATTTAGCTGTCTTGTCTTCCACGGATGTACCCTTCCACCATGGAGCAGCAGGTCCTGCTCACCCACCTTCTTCTGATGGCCAGCCAGGGCACACCATATTACACCACAGACCTGCCTCATTTCTGAGTCATTTGAATAAGTGTTATTGTCCAACATCACTTTATTGTGTTATTCCTCAAACCCTCTGGGATCTATGGAGTTCACTGGAGCAGTTTCTTAGAGCCTTTACCTCCAATGTGCATTTAACAACAGCAGTTGCACTTAGGATTTCTGAGAAGAACATTTCTGAACAAAAAAAAAAGTATTTTTAATTGCTCAAAGTCTACCTAGAAAAAAGGAAGAAATAGATTTGAAAGCAGCTCTTACAAATGTACAGGGATTGGGGCAAGATTGAGTGCCTTGAAGTATAGTAGAGACACAACCCACTGAATCTATTCATAACTCCTATAAACAAAGCAAAACTAAAATACAAGCACAACTGTAGGATGAGCCATCACTGAAGTAAATATATTGATCCATCAAAAATGATTGAAGACTGACAATAAAGGGCTTAGAAATGCTTAGAAGAAAGCAAAAGCAAAACCAACCCACTGAAAAACTCCCACCTGCATTCACAGGGAAAAATAAACCACAATGGCAGTGCCCATACATCTTTGGTAGCTGCCCCTTCCAAAGGCCAGAATCATCTCGCTATAAACCAAGCAAATGAAAATGTAAATGCATGAGCAATTGTCTGGGGGATTCAGATACTTCATATATCTTGTAGGCAAAGAAGAAAAGGGAAAAAGGTAGGAAAGGCAAGAGAAGGCACCACTTTTAATATTTGTAATTATTGATCATGCTCTCTTCACCTGGAACCTTTTTAATCCAGTAGTGACCTTACAGTTAAATACACAACACTGCCTGCACAGCTGCCAGCAACACACTCTTGTCCTCTGACCTCAGCACAACCCACTGCTTCAAAAGTCCCCTGGCAGGAGATGACAGGCAGGCACAGCCTGCAGATTTTTGGGGGTGCCAGCCAGACCATATCACCTGAACAGCTGCCTGCAAAAATCCAGTATTCAAAATGGCAAGCTCAAAAAAGGGAGAGGTGGGGAGATAGCCTGAAGAAAACACCCAGAGCAGTCCTGCAAGTATTTATAAACAGAGTAGTGTGTCAAAGGGGTATCAGGGTCTACCGAAGGCTTATAAACTGTGAGATTAAATATCTTGCTAAGGAAATAAACACAAGAAAAATTATAGAAGTTTCACAAGATTCATCCTATTCTTCACTACTGATGAAAATACAACTGTGTTAGTTATCAGGCATGAGCAAATAAAACGCCACTGACAAGAGAAACGTTGGGTCTTATAGTAAGAATAAGTTTAGGTACTTCAAGTATTCATACTCTCATTTTGTCATATACTTCCCTGCCTCGAAAATCTGATTTTAAACTATTTTATTAGGAACAATGTAATATTTAATGGCTAATGCCTTTCCATGTGACATTATGTTGCCATCTTGCCTATTTTAACACGTGCCTCTGTGCTGCACTTGTAAACCTACTTCCTCTTTCTCCTGCCCCATGCATAGCTTGTTTCCTACTGGGCCAAGTGGACAGCCAGTAGGCATAAAATTGTTAGGCTGCTTTGATAACATTTTACTTTGGCCCTTCACACATAGTTCCATGTAATAAAAGGTCCTAAAGAATCAAGATGCTCTCATAATGTCACTTTGAAAGACTCTGCAGCAATTCCCAATGTCCTTGCCAAGATCCTTTTTCAATAAAATAATTCCAGCATTGACAGAAAAGCTTAGATTATTGCTGAGCGATAAAATGTCTACTGCTAGCCCTCGCAAAGTCAGAACATTGCTCCCAACTTAGTCCCTTTTTCAGTAAACTACTTTAAGACCTCTGGATACGTCTTCAAATTTCCTGTACAAAATCTAATTTTATTCACTAAGTACCATCATCCAAAAATCAAAGCTACAGAACATAAGACCTAAAAACATTGGGTCAAGATCCTCTAATAGTCATGGCTCTATGCCTTTAATAGAGCTACTCTGAAGTAAACAACAGCTTGAAGGTCCAGATCACTATTTTCAGGCTCGTTTACATGGGGGGGAGAGATGATTCTGCGACAAGACATGATTTGAATCTTAATAAAGTTAGACCAGGAAAATAAACTCCATTGGAGCACACCTCTAGAGATACATTAATCACCTGGGGAGATGGTCAGTTTCTAACCTGATGTAGTTTGTGTCACTCCAGAACTACCGTGTCTGTGCATGGGAGGTTTTTTGACATTACTATAGCTGCTTAATTACATCAGTACAATTTTATCAGTATGACTAAAATAAATCCTCCTTCAAGACGAGCCTTCAGGTTTCACCACCAAACTTAATGGAAGGAAAGAAAGATTCACAATCCCCAGGGTAATGCTGACTCAGCACATTCCACACTCTCCAAGCTAGAAAAAAAAATAAATAGGATAGCTGAAAACAACTTCTTCCTCTGCAGTGGGGCACACTTTTGCCTATTGCCTGATACAATCATATCCAGTTCCCCACCAGCAGAAGGTCTGACATAAAGCAGACTCTCCAGGGAAAGAAGAGAGGTAGCTGAACAGAAAGAAAGGGTAATTTGAAGGTTTTGCCAAACCAACAAAAAAAAAAAGGAGGTATTTTGTTCCCCTTACTACTAATAAAACATAGTAGACTAAAACTGATCCCCAGACTAATAAGGTAGAGGAAAAACTAAAACCTATATATGACAAAACAATATAGTAGTAATGAGATTTATGGAAGTACATAAAAACCTTGGAATGACGTAAAAATTGTCAGGTCATGTTACTGTTTTCAGCTCAACATGGATAAGGAAAACAAGAAGGAATAAGAATCAGAGCATGAAGCAAAGACAGCATAGGACAGAAGAGGATGGAGAGAAGAGAAAGAAAACAAAGCTGGAGCAAATATTTTGGGGGGCTTGAATTAAAGCAAGAAGCATGAATATAAAGCCCATAAACAAGGGTGGCAATGTAAAAAGAAAAAACCACAATAAACCACAAAGCAACCAAAATTGTAGCACCATCAAAACAACAGGCAGCAATTGGTGGGGTGCCTCCATAGATACCTGGCAATGTGCTCATCCTCAAAGGAAAATATGACTATTTCTAAGAAACTAAATAAGAGACAACTCCAGTCTACTCCTGGCATCCTAAGAGGCGGAAGCCCTGTGAGGTCTTGTGTAAAGACTCCTCAGCATGGACTCTAACCAGCATCTGTACTGTGGAGCTCCTAGCAGATGTGCACGAGGAGGGGACAGAGCCATGGATGCTTCAGCCTGTGCTGGGGCTCATGGAGAATGGGGATGTGCAACAGGCTGCTGATTTGCAGTTTGTTCTCTACATCCCTTTTGCTTGTTGCACATGAGAAAGCAGTCACAAGCTGCTTCTGGAGTTTTTTTGGCTGCCACAAAAAAGGGTGAACTGGCAGTACGGAGTCACCTGGAGAAGCAGTAACATGACTCTCCTGTGAAGCACTGGGCAACCAAGGAGGGTGGGAAGAGCTCCTGAGTTGTAGCATTGAAGTTGATATGCTTCAAAGGCTGCTAAGAAAGTGAAGGGGACACACACACACGTTGGGAGGAATGAGACATTTTCCTCCCTCTGCATAAAGTTGGGTGGAAATGGTTCAGAAACTTCACTTAAAAAAATAGCATGCAATGGGAACACCAGGTTATAATCAGCTACATAGGAGGTGAAGCCAGAGACCATTAATAGCTACTGAACATTACGTATTGCATGTACTGACTTCAGGTTTGCATCAATAGTTCTGGGTGCTATAGGAAATTCTAATTAAGGTATTTAACATGCACAGAAAAATCTACAATACAGCTATTTTCCATACTTCCTAGCAGGATTGATATATATATTGAAATTTTGCAGTCTTTTAAAAGTCCTTAACCTATCTTCCCAAACAGTGGAAAGGAGTAAAATTACAAGGTGGACTTCACAGCCTGTTAAGATCAACAAATGCAGGCTCTGGTAGATGGTGAAGAGAAAAGATCAAGGTGAAATCAAGTCCAGGAAACTAGTTCTTGTAACTGTGGGGTTCAATCAGAATATTTTCTGTCCCTACTTTAAATTAGGATGACACAGTCTGGTATGCAGGTGCTGATCATGACAGCATTACATGGTAAGAAGAGGCAATCTATTTAGCAGTCCCAGCCCAAGCCCTTTAAAACAATGATTTTAAGCATTAATTAGCTAAGAAGCAGGCAGTACAGATCAAAGATCACCCATGCTGTATATTAGGTGTAAAACACTCCTCAGGCAGCATGTTTTCAAATGAAATTTCAGTTTTCAACTAATCTTAACCAAAGGTCAGAAAGATTATGCTTCAAGAGCTAAGTGCTGTACTGCCAATGTGCAAAGAAAGAGGGGGGAAAAGAAACACCTGCCTGGTAGTAAAAGGAGGCAAAATCCCCTAGCCAAAGCTTCTACCTGAATATGGAGAAGCAGAACAAAACATAATCAGGTTCCTCAAATTCTAAGAGGTACAAGGTACAAGAATCTGCTCTCTGTTTTCCCTTGACAATGTTAGGGCTGACAGTTCTGGCCAATCTCACAGAGCCTTTCTGTCTCTGGTCAACACCTTCTCAGTGAAACTGTACCAACCAGGAGATTTCCCCTCCATGCAAATACTAATTCTCTGAAGCTATGACCACAGCAGTTTGCAGACACTGAGTACAGAAAGGAGCATCAGGAATTTAGTACAGGTGGACAGGCACTGTCCTTTGCTGCCTTGCCAAGGACATATAAAATGTTGTCTGTCTCATAGGGTTGGATTTCACACTCTCTCCAGAGGTGTAAAAGATTACATCAGGTCTTTGACTTATGTTGGCTTGAACAGCTGCAGTAGCGTCATGGAGCAGTCATGGATGGAGGAAAGAAACTTGGAAAAAGCACAGCAGTGAGCACATGCCTGCAGCTCAACCACCCCAGGGCAACATCTGGAGTCTCAGAGATGAGACAGAGCTTTACACAAAGAGTTTGCCACTTGCATCCCACATTTCATCCAAGTGGCTTTGCCAGTGCTGAGGGATGGGACTGTGACATTCCCTTGAGCCTCTGTCTGTGTACACCTAGAACAAAAGTGTCCTTGGACCTGACTGGGACAGCAAGAGACTACAGGAATAAATCAACAGCCATCACAGTGTAGACAAGCTCAAGTTGCCTGGTTCTCATGGGAGATCATAGTCCATGCCTAAGATTTGTCCATGGCTAAGAAGAGCTCATTAATGAATGCCTTCAACATTACTTGTACACTAAGCATCAATTTGCAATATTCCAGAGACCTAAGTACATTTGAAATGTGCCAGAATTAAACCAGTCAACTAATTTACCATAAATTCTGCCTATAAACTGCATCCCACAGGTCTCCATACACAGAAAGTAAAATACTCCATAATGATCAGGCAGCCCACAAAAATGATTACAACTCTAACAATAACACCAGGCTCCAATTCTGAAAAGAGTGTGCTATGCCACCTTTTGGGTAAATCTTCAGCATCAGTCCCATAAAAGGCTATGTTTTTAAGACCAATTAGCTCTACAGAGAAGAGAAACTGGTGATGATATAAGTAACTTACAGGACTTTTTCCAACAGCTTGATGTAACCACTGGAAATAACTATAACCAATACCTAATTATGGTTAAATGTGGGGACTCAGATGGAGATGTACTGTCACACTATTTTCCTGCCAGGAATATGGCTGATGTTTGGTTCTTTTTTTAAAGGACAACTTTCAAAAAATAGGTTTCTATGAACAGAGTCTGAATACATTAATTAAAAAAGTGGTCTAGAAGTTTAATTTAAGAATGTTAAGTTTCTCCTGTTGTTCAGTCAATTTTTGAGAGAATCTTTTGCATTTCAGAAAGAATGGCTAGCACACTACACAGAGAACAATAAAATTGTGTACATGCAAAGTGCTGTCAAAAGAGGGTGGGGAAAGGGAAGAAATAATTTTTCGCCCATTAACTTCCTTCAGCTACAATAAACCTCAGTGTTTACATGTACCAACAGCAGTAAAAATATTTTTCAGGCACAAATGCAATTGTTTCTTTTATAGCCCTGATTCAGCAAGGTAGATAAACTTCTGCCTAACCTGAAGCATGTTGAGTAATACCCGACTTTAATGGGATTACTCATGTGCTCAAAGTTAGGTACATGTTTAAGGGCTCTGCTGTACTGTATCCACACTTTGCAGGTATTTAAAGGAAAAAGAGAAAACTAATTCAGAATAGCAATTCTGGGTTGTGATCAGGAATCCTAGAGAGTCAAAGCACCTTACCACAACACAAATGAGGAAAAACAGCGAGAAAATAATACATCTTGATGGAATATGAAGGATCCGATTCTCACCAAAGAAGTGTATCACACTAAGGAGGGGGAAACAAACACCACCACAAACACAAAAAAAAGCCCCCAAAACAACCCAGGGGAAACAAACACCACCACCACGAACACAAAACCAAATAAAACAAAAAAACAACCCAGGCAAGTGAGGCTACCAAAAATCTTTATCAGCTTAAATATGAAACAGAGATTATGAAGAACTGTAGATCAGAACTAGGAAGCCTATTTTTCTCCCCTCTCCTTTCCCAGGTAGGATTTTCTCTAGATGAAATACGGAAAGTAAATTGTTTAAAATATCAAAATAAAGGAAGGACCCCAGGAGAGGTAATAAGTCCATTACACCCCCAGTGCAAAAGAGGAAATCAAACAGGGTAAGATTGTTTCATAAAACTAGATTATCTCCTCACATGAGCCTTTGGAGTTAAATTAAAATGGCAACAAAGACACTGTTTTGTCAGATAAATTAATTGCATGAAGACAACATCATCTGTTCCCTACAGGAGGAGATCCTACCTCTATCTGCCCTAGGTTTGCCCTGAGGTATTTGAAGATGGCAAAAGGAAGGATAAGGCTTTGAGAAAAGTTCCAGATGCCCAAATCCCAGAAACACATGTCCCTCTTCTGTCCCCCAAAGAGGAAAGCTCCAAACACCCACAGTGACTAACCAGTGTTCCTCAGCCCTGGCACAGAGGGCAAGAGGACCAGCAACAAAAGCCTGTTTCTTGTCTTCAACTGTGATCATGGACTCATCTGCAGAAATGCTAACCAGTGCCATCTGCAGCAACACTATTTTTGGAGAGAAGTCAAGCATTAAGACAGAACCAACTCTGGCTGCATAGACTTCTGAAAAGCTGTCAGCTGCCAGCATAGCTTACAATCACAACTCACCCCTGGACACATTTCAAGTTAGTGACTGGCTCCATGATCTATCCTAATCCTTTAAACCATCCAATCATTTACATGACCAGGCTTGATCTTCATTCCAGTAATCACTTACTAGGAAATCTTTTAAGGAATATTAGAAAGTCTTTAAGAAAGAAAAAACCAAACAACACACACCACAAACCTAAACCACCATCCACAGGTCAGACACTCAGCAACACCTTAGACACCTTAAGCAAAAATGGTCTATCTTATTTAAGTTGCTTTCTGTGTATCACTTTAAAAGGTGCTGAAGTAACCCACTGCAGAACAAGATACTCTGTACACGGAAACGGAGCTCCCTTCACATCTGTGTTTTCACAAGATGCTTCAGGAGTGCCTGCACCTTGACATGCTTTCTGTGGTACTGTGCTGAGTCTGGTATGCTTACACTGGAGTCCAGCAGAGGTGGTTTCTTTGCGGATTGAGAGGACTACTTTACCGTAAAACTCTTACCATAAAAAGGAGAATATTGAAGACAAATCTTAATGTATCAGTTAGTACATTTTCTTTCCAAACAGGATATTCTTCACTTTTTATTGTTGTTATGGAGAACCAGCACACATATCTTAGAGGAAGTATTTTTATAGAAAGTGCTCCAAACTAGAGCAGAACCAAAGACTATCACTTTGGTGCAGGATCTCTTCAAAAGTCACATCAGTTGCTTGGATTCCCTTGCTGAACAAAATGCTCTAACTCTGCTTTTGCATCAAACCAGAGCTGTTTGTTTCTACCTTGGCCTCCATCTTGGGCCATCCCTTTATGAAAACAGACAGTTTTCCCCAGCACAGTCACAACTGAAGACTATTTGCATTGTCTCTCTCTATAAAGAGTAATACCATCACCTCTCCTCTGGATCCACACACGAGAGTGAATAAGAAAAAAAACGTTTTAGTGACCTACAAAAGCCTTATTTGAAATAATTCTCAACGACTTGGGGCCTTTTGGAATGGAAAAGATACATTGTTTTGACTTGATTAAAGCTGAAAAGTTGATTTGACATCCTGTTGTCAAGGAAACCAATTCACACACAAAAGAAAACAGTTGTGATGGTATCATTCAGACTATTCAAGTGACCTCAGAAAGAAAAAAAAAAAGCCTTCAGTTCCAAAGATTTGTATTCAACTCACTTCACCGCTGTAGAAATAAAGATCATTGCTCTTTATGCTTATTGGAAAGCAGTTTTCAACCTGTAAAAATCAAAATGCCACATCTCCCAACTGCCAGATCCAATACTTTGCTGGGACCATCCACAAACACATCTACCACTTATTGCCTATTTCAAAGAATTACAAAAACAATCACACAGAAGATTTATAGGGAAGAAGAAGGAATTTCTTGAACTGACAGGACCATGATAAATCCTCCTCGACACATACCACACCTATTGAACAAAAGCTCACTAGCCAGGTTTTAAAACATCCTACTCCAACTACAAACAAAGCCTACCTCAAAAGCACAGCAAAGCACGAGCTGAGCTTTGTTTTCCTGGGAGATATAAAAAAAGCAGAATTTTGCCTCTGCCAGCCTCCTAGATCCCTCACAAATTGAGTTTTTCATGTATGTACTAAGCAGGATGCAGTTATGCTCAATCTGCTCACTCCTCCTATATACAGGATTCCAAAGAAGCAGAACTGTCCTGGCTGACCACTACATTATCACCCATCTTTGCAGCCCATGCAAGTCTCACAGAGGTTTCATTCCCTAACAGCTGTGCGTAAATTGGAAAAAGGAAACTTTACACACTGTAATTATACATCTCTTTCTCCATAACATAGTCTCTGCCTAGTCGAGCAAGCAGATAGAAGACTAAATAGCAACTTGTCTCAAATTCAGCTTAGAAGAAAAAAAAAAGCCATGCTATTAATAAGGAGGGAAATAGACTGAGGAATGAATGCCACTGTTCTTACATTATTGTCATTTCAGGGCATCACACCAAAGGTCACAGAGATAATAAGCCTCAGTCGTTTTCCATTTGTTACACAACATACAAATTGCCAGAGTGTTAATGAATATCTTCCTCTATTTCTGGCCAGCTAAGACACTTGTCTTATTTCCTTTTAGACAAGTACCTAACCCTCTGAATTCCTTATTTCCATTACTTCTTGCAGTACATTGTCCTTAAGGCTGAGTATAAATGCCACAAGGTGGCTGTGACTGAAGCATCAAATGCTCCCTATGGCTGAGCTTGCCTTCTTTCTGATAGAGCTTTTTTGCTGAAGAGCATATCAAGTGTATTTATATCCTTTCTGATAAAATACACACATATATTCATAAAAGCTGTCTTACAAGTGTGTTAAACCCCTTGCAAAACACAGGGAAAAACTGACATTGTCTGTACTTCGTGGCTATCACTTGATGGTTACATATTGAAAGAACAGTTATGCTAGAAACGTCAACTGGCCACAACAATAGAAGCTACCATGAAATAGCTGTATTTCCACTCAAAATGATGACAACTGTAAAGTAGTTCTTGGAACAGAAATGACATTCAGAGAAATGTGGAATGGCTTGTCTGAAGGGATATACTGCTAAAACCCTCTTTACTGCTAATAAACTGCTAAGATAGCACAGCTGAGCTAGAGAGACAAATGCTTCAGTTCTAATCTGTACTTCATTGTATTTTAAGTTTAGGAATTTTGCATAAATATAGATAGCAACAGCTGAACCAAATTCATACTATTTCATAAACTGAGGATTTTTTTAAGATGATAAATTATTATTTTCACTGTTCACCATAAGTATAAAGAGTATGCAGATGAAAAGAGAATATTGAAGGCTGGCTGGCAGCTTTATACAGTTCTGAAAAAGACTGAACTTGATGTGCATAATTAAAATTAGAAATAGAAGAATGAAGTCCCACACCAAATGCTGAACTAAAATAAGCCAAGGTTACTTTTTGCATGTAATCAAAAACCTCCACCTCTGTCCCCCAGACTGAAATACTGCACTCTGCATTTTGATGAATGCCTTATCTTGTTATTTTTTCCTCTCCTACACAACAAACCCAAACAGTAAGAGTCAGAAAACAAGAAAGCTGATGGCACAGCTAAGCTTACCCACAAACAGGTCCATACTCCATTATGAGTTTTGTGTGGTTTTCCCAAAAACCCTAGATAAAAGAAAAACAAAAGTCTTTTAGAACAGTACTTACCAGAAACTCTATTATACAGCATTGCTAACACACCAAAGCTTTGAACCTCAACTAGGAGAACTGTGGTATTAACTCACAAGCTCACCTTTCTCTCATTGTCCCTCTGTGGAGTCTAAAAGTGATGACTTAATAAAAAGCCAACCTCAAAGAAAAAACCTGGAAAACCATGAAACATTATATAACCAGGGTTTTACACTTCAAAATATGTTATTTCATTATTTTTTAAACTATTTTCATGACTGAGATCCTGACTCAATTTTTTTCTGGTATGTATGTGTAAGGAAAAACTGACAGAAATTAACCCAATAGGTAGATGACAATACACACAAGAAAAGCACAGGGAATGTGGAAAGGTTGTCTTGTTTGGGTTTTAGTTATATTATTTTGAAAAGTCCCAAACCTTCAAAGCTGGAGTTCAGCACTAGGCAGTCACCTGGGACACTCTGCAGAATAGTAAGCAGATTTATTTTAACAAACTTCCAGAGTTTTTACTGTGTTTCATTTTCATAATTGATGAAAACTGGTATCCATTTATCTAAATAAACCTGCCACTACACTAAATTGTTAGTGTCCTAAATGAATTCAAATTGATTAATCTGAAAGGAGGTGTGCAAAATGGACCTTCAAATGTGAATACAAAAAAATCTGTTTTAACAAAACTGCAATATTTGAGACTCATATTGCATTATGGCTGTAACTTGTCTAGGGAAAAATGACACATTTGACTGCATTAATCTGCATTTATATTAATTCAAGAAGTACTATTGTGATCTATCTTCATTCTTCAGAGAAAATTCACTAATAAAGTAGAACACTTACACCTCATATTGAATCTTGCTTCCTTTTTTATGACATACTATAGAATATTAGCTAGAACAATAGGAACTATTGTAAATACATTAACTACAGGCATAAACAAGACTATGTAATGTGTGTGTGCTTTGGGAGCATTATATCACACTAAACAAAGGAAAATCTGATAATCAAAAGTAGTTATCACCCTTGGGTGCTAACTTATCCAAATTAGCAAAGCACTTGCCACCACCTACAGTGGCTCCTGTTAGAGCCCTTCAGTTCTTATTCAGTTCTCTTCCATTCAGGTTTCTTATTCTTAGAACAGTTGATGGAATTTTATTTGGGGCTTTGTTTTTCTCTCAGTCTTGGACTTGCAATGTATTTACTGTACAGGACAATATGTCTCCAGGTTAAGGCAAGAACTTTTAGTTTTCCTTAAGCTACAGAAAGCTAAAGCACTGGATGATAAAAAATACATTAAAGATAAGACCATGAAAGAGGTGGTCTAGATGATGGCTGAAAAAATATATTCTCACCTAAAAAAATACTTTACTACAAAGGTAAGCAGAAAAGCCTCATCCATTAGCGCACAAACTAAGATGGACAAAGCCTTGATACCACAAACACACACAGCTGACTCAAACAGGCTTTTATCTGCAGACACGAAGGGAGGAGAAAAGGTATGTACACATTCACACCGATCTGCATTTGGCTATAGCAACATCTCTGCAGTAGCAGGATTTCAGCCTGCAATTACTATGATTTCAGCATTACAAAGTTGCCTTCTGCCTGCCCCTGCTGAGGCAAGGGGAAATCCTGGGGCCAAATGCCCCCCAGTCCATTCTCCAGGCATCCATCTAAGACTGCGCAGAGCAGGCTCAGCTCACCAGTACACTCTGACCACTTTTCTTGGGAGAGACTCCAAGCTGCCCAAGCCCAGCTGACATGCACAGCCATTCTGAGGCACCTGCATGACACAGGCAGTGCTGGAAGTTACAGCCAGAGGCGAACATGAGGTGCAAAGCACTGCTGCAATCACAGCAGGATTGGCTGCGTGGGCAGAGGACTTGCACTCTTGTGACACGATGCCAAATCAGGTCTGTCCTCCAGCCCACTTTCCTCTGAAGGATCAGGCTAGGAGAAGACATACCAAACTACAGCCTGAACCTTGCCTGCTAGAGATCTGCTTTGGATTGTGAGCATGCACATACCTATTGCACTTGCTGTATCCACCAGCTGCATTTCGGCAAGCCAGTAGGATATTAACATTTACAAGAAGCCTAGGTTTTAAGTGATTCTGTAAAACAAAACCTTCCAGAAAGCCAGATTCTTGGAAAGGCTGCTCCTGGCTCACTACAGTAGAGGGGTCAGGCAGAACACATTTCAAATCAAGTCTGTTAACCAGTAACTGGTTTTCCACTTCCAGGTCTACTAAGTGATTGCACTGGCTTAAAATTAACCAAGACAGTTTTTCTTCCCTAAAGGGAGAACTATAGCCCTGTAGGATGGGCAGAAGAGGAGGAGCTGGAAAGTATTTGGGAAAGACTGTGAGAAAGCATCCTCCAGACAAAAACTAGCAGCTGTTCTCTACACTTCACAATACTTTCTCACACCCTGCACCACTGCACACATATACACCACTCCCTGCCGCCACCATCCATCCCTGGGGCCCACTGCTATCCTGGCCCCCTCCACATGCGTGGTGCGAACTCAGAAGCAAGTCTCCTTAGGCTAGCTGGGAAAGATGAGCAAACAGCCCACACAGAGCCCTGCAAGGCTACGGTGGCTGGAGCATGGGCAAGGTAGAAAGCGTGTTCATCCCTTCCAAGCCAAGCTACATCTTTCAGCTGGAGGAAGGTGAGGTCAGATGAAGGCACTTGTGTTTCTTCTCAATAGCCATGAGGAAAGCAAATGAATCTGTGATGGTCTCAGTATACAGTGAGGGAATATGCAACGTCCACACAGCTCTGCCAGTTATGCAGCATCATCCCTGAACACATCTTCCAGTAGACAGGCACCTTGAAAACATCCTCCTCCTCCTGTGAGTCATATCTGAAGCACAGCAAGCCTTGTAAGTGCTTTTGGTAACTCATTTACACTAGCTGAGGTCAATCTGCTCCGAGGCTCATAACTGCAGGTTTGTCTAGGTTTATTATTGCAATTGTACTTCGTACCTACAGGATAACCAAGCACCTTCCCACCAGCAGAAAATGGAGGGAGAGACCTCTCTTTGACTCAAGATCACCCAACCCCGTGGGTAAACACGATGAAAGGAAGCAAACTCAGGAATGGAGTCTGCTGGCATGTATCCATAAGACATGAGCTATAATGTGGGGGTTAGGAAGGAGATAATCGTGGAAAAGTGGAAACGTATTCTAGTTAAGACAACAGAAAAACTGCAAAACAAGGCGGAGTATTACAAGATGACATCACGTGCAGCAGGAGGAACTGCAATACATTAAACAGTCACTTGTAACAATGAGGTGTAAAAGCACAGTCAGTAATGCTGACTTTTCCAAATCAGAAAAATCACTTAGCTTTTACTTTGTCTGCAAGTTGTAGAATATGAACCGTCATCAAAAACTCAGAATAAGGTTGGGGGGGCAAGGGACACTTGCTGCATGTGGCCCCTACAGTGAGGTACCAGCCTGCTAACAGCCCATTATCAAACAAGATAATGCAAGGAGTACGAAAAGCTGCTTTCCCTGAAGAAAGCATATTTTACAGCATCTGGTATACCATGGAAACAGCAGCTCAAGTGGGCTGACTGCTGCACACCCAGAAGGCTGCTTTGTTTACATGGCTGGCAGTTGCCTCCCTCCAGGGAATTTGCATTCTCCCTTTCCTCTGAAGGTGTATCATCACCTGCATCTGTGGGCAGAACCACTCACAAGGCCAAATCCTGCTTTCAGGGATACAGGTACAACCCATAGAGAAGGGAACAAGATTTTGGTTTGCACCAGCCAGAGCAAAGTCTGGTCATTGTCAACCATATACCTGGAGATATTGAACGCTGAGACTTCAGCTTGAGCAGCTACACATCCATGAAGGGACTTCAGAAAGGACTCAGTTGGCTCAAGCATCGTCTTTCCCTTTTTCTATAGATTCTGCCACTACAAAATGAATCCTTCAGAAATTTCCTTCTTGTTGCATATTCACCTTGCTAGTTCCTAACAGCAAGAAAAAATCTGCAGCCATGTCATCTTCCCTCCTTGCTGAAAATGGATGTAGGCACTAAGCCAAAGTTTTCAGAAAGAGGCAGTACTACCATGCATTTTGATTTTGGGGATGACAACATAAGTCTTATTCCATCTATTCTTATTAATTGCTGAATATCTGCAGATCTTGTAGCTGCAAATGGGTACTTCAGTAACTTTAAGCCTAAACTCAAGCTTAAAGTGACCCAAAACATATGGAAGATGCTTTGTAACATTTCAGCTTGCTGTAGTAGGAAAACACATCATGCGGTTCATGAACTTAGCTAGAATCCTTAAGGGTCACTAGATAAAATGGTTTGAACAAAAGCACAAAGCTGGGATCCAGCAGATGCATGCTCCTGACAGTAACTACAAATTTGGACTCCAAAAAAGTGCCTTCCAGAATGCAATGAGGGTAGCCCTTGAATTTTGGGGTGTACTGAATGCCACAAAAGCTACTAGGCTGTGATGTTCTGTGTCCACAAAAAACCAACGCAAGTAGGAAACACTACATGTGCAAGGATAGCCAAGGGAAAAATAACAAGAAGTTGTCTGTTTCTGAAAAGCATCACATATTACCTGATGGCACTCACCAAGACAGCCTGGATTCAAACCCATTACTCAGCAGCCAAAGACACCATATCCCACCAGGAGTCCCATATATGCTCCACTCTCATCATGCTACAGTCAGACACGATGTTCTGTTGCACTGTGATATTTACAACCACAGTATCATTCTTGAAGTGTACACTTCATAAAGAGAAAAAAGTCTATACAGTTATTTATGAATCAGATTTTTAGTATTCAGTGGGCTTCACACATTTTTTTCCCCCCTTGGACCACCTGGAAAAGAACAACTGCAAATAATCTAGTACACAAATTGATTTCTTTTGGGTTTTGTTTGCTTGGCTTTGTTTTGTTTTAAATACAAGATAACATCCAATTAAAGCAACCTTGTATCAGACTGCAGCCCACTTTGAAGGAATGACCTCAGACTGTACATCATCTCCAGTAATAATCTTAGTGAAAACACTAGGATGCCAGCAGACAAGAGGAGGGAAACCGAATGAACTTCTAACCAGCCTGATTCCAAGTCCTGTACATAGTTTGTTTCCTTTGATGGTTACCCTTAATGGCTGTCCTTTGTGTATAATTTGGTTTAATTTATTACATGCCATTTCAGATTTTAAAAAACACATATAGCCTTTACAAATTTATTAAAAGCAGCCTTCCTACCCTTAATAGTTATTAAGAGAGGTTAGTGTTATGTAATTAACTTAATCTTCATCTGTAAGGGCTAATTAACTAAACACTAATTGACTCTGCATATGAAAATTTGGACAATGTGTTCTCATTACACAATTAAAAAATATTACCTGAACTAAATACTAAACAAACTATTTTTTCCTTCTATCTTTTCAGGTCTTTAATAAAACCTAAAGTTTTAGGTTTTAAAAGTGGGCAGAGGGGCTGCGTGTGCTGTATTAGCCCTTGCTGCCTGGAACAAGGAGATGTTGCACCACTGTTTGGAGAAACCACTCAAGTCCTTCCCTGAAAGATGGTTGTTTCCCCTCTTCATGAGCTCTCCCTTTCTCTCTGCCCTTACCCTATGCCTTCCCTGAACAAGATGGCAGAGGCTCTTGGAATTGAGTCATATCACCCAAAGGATGACACTGAGGTTGTACCCCAAGGGATCATATCACCCAAAAGGATCAGATGGCACAGTAACAGTCATGCCAATGCACTCCCCAAAGCATACACACAGCCAGCTCAAAAGCCATCTGGGCCCTTCTGGCAGGGGAGTACCCTTTCACCCCTAAAGATCACTTGCCAGCCAGTCAAGTCTTAAGGAGAAACACAGCCTCATGTCATTCTTCTCTCCCTAGGTGTGCTTGCATTTAAAAAACGAGTTCTGGATCCCTTTCAGCCCTTTCTTGAGACATTTACCTTTTTTAAACAGCCAGGTTTCCAAGAGGGAATTAAGAAAAGCACATCATTCTTTCTGGTATTTGCTGTCTCTCCCCATTAACCAGGTTAATGCCTGATTCTAATAGGCTGGTGACTGAAGAGTCAGCAGGAGGGAGGAGAAGCCAAGCAAGTAAATACACCATTTTGAGCCTGACCTCAATAGCATGCAAGATTTCCCAGTGCATAGAACATGCACAGTCCTCAGATTTTCTCACAAATCCCACTACATATTTTTAATATTTGAGTCAAGCACCAGCACTGCTGAAGTGGCACAGCTGGACAAAGCAGCTGCAGCCAGTTTGCAGTCCCCCAGGCACCATTTCCAGCCTACCAGTAACAACCTGACACCCTGCTCCACAGCTAATACTTAAAGGAAAGAGGGTCAGAAGAAGAGGAAATGGGATACACTACAGGTGATCTTTCTCTGGGAAGGTAACACATTTTCTAGGTGAGGGAACAGTGGAAGATGTAAACAGACTTCAGTAATGCATTCAGTGTGGTGGCAGACAGTCATTACACCCCAGTGGATGAAGATCCAGATGAAAATAGAGGGACAGTAAACATGCAAGTTGGAGGGAAATGATTACGGACTGAGTTGAAAAAAAGTACAGGCATAAAAGGAAGAAAACCATAGATTACTTAAGGGTCAGTCTTAGGATAAACTTTGTTCTATGTTTTGAGGACTGACTTTGGCCCAAAAAGCAGAGTAACTTCAGTGAAGTATGTTCATGGTTCTGGGTTGAAAGACATTTCCCCCCCCGCCCCCCTCAGCAGGCAGAGAGATTGAGATTGCCAACTAAGAAGGACTGGATGACCTAAAGAACCTGAACAACTCCCACTGAAAAGAGGTCTTCAGTTGAAAGCAGATTATGTTACCTCAAAAATTTCTGCAGTAGTAGATTGTTTGAGAATAACAGAAAGGGGCAAAACCTGCATGGACACATCAACCACAAGAAAATGATGAACAACAAGCATGATGGAAACTACAACTGTAGACTATCAGAGATATGCCTTCTCTGTAATGTTGCATGCAAATCTGATGAGCCATGTTCAAAAGGAATGAATTAAAAATGGAACGAGTGGAAAAAAGGGTTACAAGGATCCTCAGGGAACAGGCGGCCTGTTGTACAAGTCATAATTAGGAGAGTTCGTTTTAGCAAACCAAAGGTTCATTTTAGCAGACCAAAGGGAGGAGACATGCTTGCTGTCTCTAAATGTACGGAGAGTAATCTTTAGGGAGGGAAAAATATCTATTTAACATAAAGGCCTACACTACTAAGAGATCAAATGAGCATAAACTGGCCATGGATAAATGTTGCTAGAAATCAGATGAAAGTTATTGACTAGCAAAGTAGTAAGATTTTAGAACAACCTTCCAGTCAGAAGAGTGGGAACAAGAACCTCAAGAAAGGTTTTTCAGGGAAGGTTTTGAAGCACAGGAGGTAAGATGTGGGTACTTATAAAAAAAGGATTATAGGCTGAATAACCCAGACCACCTACACCAGCCCCTCAAGGTGATGATACACTGCCACTTCCAGAATGAGAGACTCTTCTGAAGGAAAACACTCACTGCACTTTCACCTGTGCACACTACATTCACATCTCTAGTTGATTCACCTCAACTTTCCAAAGCATTCCCTAATAGATCCGGCCTCATACATCAATTTGGCACACTGCAATCAGATTTTCACTGCCTTTTTGTCTTTTGCTTTTCAATCTCATTTCACTTCACAAACATCATTTCCACACCATCTCTGGGATGGTAAGTGCCCATCTGTCACAGGTGGGGAATTAGAAGTACACAAGATTAAGCAATTTGCAAATGCCGCACAAGGAGTCGGTGGTAGAGCTAGGGAAAAGTTCAAGGTTTCTCAGTCCTCCTTCTTGATGTCTTACAAAACCATCTCTTCTCTGCCACAGAGACACAGACAGTAGATGAGAAGAATATCAACAAATTAGATCTATTTCTGAGCTTTCAGACATATCACATGCCTAAGGCTTTGGAGAAAGGCTAAAGGAAAACAACTACTCTACATACATGGTTAACTCTAAAATGCTTTAAATAGAGGGAGGTTTTTTCCTCATCCAACTGTGAGCTAAAGATTCAATTACTCTTATCATAATATGCATAGCTACAATGTAATTAGTCATAAAATTATCCAGACCCTCAAATTATTCCAGCTGCTGTATTTGACTCCCTGATTCTTGCAATGATGAATTCTCCAGACTGATTACACTGGCTAAAATAATACTTCTTTTTATCTATTTTGAAGTTGCCTGCCATTAGCTTAGACCTTGTTTATATCTGCCATAGAGCTGTAATTGCAACTTTACTATTTTTATTAGGACTATTGTCTAGATAACACTTAAATCTGCTAGGTTCTTATTTTACTTAATAGTAAATGTCACAGAAGACAACTATTCAGACTTCTAGGAACCTTGATCAAAACCAGAAAACACATCATTATGAAGACATGTGCAAAGAGAAATACAATTTGTGCAGTGTGTGTTCATGAAAGGCTCCATATGAGGTCCTACAGACTCACTACAATTTCTGATCCTGTGATATACATATTTATAATAAATCAAGAAACTAGGAACAAAAAAAAGAAAGGAATGATGAATTATTTTTACTAGAATATGTAATTTCCAGTAAGTCTTTTCTAAAACGTCTTCTTTCCAAACTGACTGTGATTCTCTCCTACACAATCTCCTCTTGTATGCAATTCCACTGGATTGCTAACCATTTTTGTTGCCTTTCTTAATATTACTACATCCTCAAATCACAACAGGAAAACAGAGAATTACAGTAAGCTCTATAGGAGGGAATTCATTGTGCAATAGAAGACCACTGCAATGTGTATTTTCACTGTGTGTTCAATGTCTCTCAGATGAATTAGGATAAGTATTCAGCACATCTTACTAATGGGGAATGAAGTTTATTAGTTTCCTTTGCTGTCCTCCCTTAAGGGAAGCTAAGCAGTAACTGCATAATTTAAAGAAATGGAAACAACTTCATGTAGGACAGACAGTCATGCTTAGCTGAATCTAAGGAAAACAAACAATTTGGGAATATTCTGAAAACACAGCACTGTTTTAGGGGGCAAAAAATTGGCATTTAGAGAAATGAAACTTGACCTCTTTCCCAAAAAAAGGGAGACGGAGTCTTCTTAGCTCCAAAGACCTTCTCCACCTCTGAAAAGCATCCCCCTCCTTCTCAGATCCATCAAGAGCAGATGCCTTCAGGTTATGAAATGTCATCTTTAAGGATAAAAGATATAACCAATCCCATTGTGCAATAGTCTATTTTGGTGCCATAGAATGCAAACAGCCTTTGAAATATGTAATGGAAAAATTACATGTCTACATGCAAATCTTCATCTACAAACTTAGGATAAGAGAGTTTAGGTTTTCTTTTCTGATGCAAACTCCAGGCTATCTCACATTGCTTTCACTCACTAGTGCCCAAATGGACACTAATTAAACAGGTTATTTCAAGAAAACTTCAGCTTTAGGAAGAAACATTACTCATTCAGTGGGAGATAGCTTGGCCTCCTCAGAGATACTTCCCTTGTATAGTGCTAGGAGCCTCTACTGTTTATGAATTGATTATAGAATTAATGCTACAATTATCTGTGACCACCAAGTCCGAAACTATGAAATATGTCTGAAAGAACTACAGAGTATCACAAGCTTCATGTGTGTTTAGCTCCTAATTATTCATCTTTTATCACGATGACACTAAGACACAAAACAGTGCCCAAATCAAAGCACTAGGCTGCATACAGCACTCTAAGGGACAAGACCTCGAAAGAGCATTGCATGTGACAGACATTAGTCCTGCCACTTAATGCATTACTGGAAGATACTAGAACTATTTCTGTATTTTAACATAGCTGGACAAGCCCAGCTTCTTGTTGACAAAACCTCACCTTGTATGGATGCAGGCTCTCAGGCATGAAAGGAGAAAAACATCCCTATAGATTGTACTGGCTTCTGATGCAGAACAGAGCATGCTGCTATCTGTAGCATGGACAGGCCAGGCACAGGCATGACAGGTCCCTTTTTGCTACCCTCTATCACATGGCACCTCTGTGAAAGCCACAAGGTTAAGGGCAGACAAGTCACACACAAGCCTTGAGGTGAGCTCATACATTCAGCAGGCCATAAGGGGACACAAGGCTACTAAGCTACAAGTATCTTCACCCTAGCCGTGTGAACAAACACTTGGTGTGCTGCATCGTGCTCCCAGACAGTTCACCAGGAAGGACAGACCTACTCTAAACCATGATGGGCAGAAATGTGTTGTAAGATCCTGTGCAGAATAGAATAGTTTTGCCCCTTTGGGAATAAGACAAGCTGCAGCCCCAACAGATGCTTTGGCACAAGGCATGAAGTCAAACAACCACTGCTCCTCCCTCTCCCTGTGAATTAATCACATTCCTAGGAGTCTGGGACACAGGCAAAAAGTAAGCACTGCCTGGGACAGGAAACAATTCTTCCATCACATCCTCCCCAGAAAGCAACAACCTCAAGGGATTCCAGGAAAACAACAGCAGAGGACAACAGCACAATCAAGCTGCTTATGAAGATAGCATCTCAAATGGAAAACTGTCAGCACTTGCACTGTACTGTATTTCATATGGATACAGTACCAAAGTGTCCACCACCTACAGAATTGAGGGTTTGCACACTGTTGGCGCCAAGATGGTCACATATAATAAATAGTAGTTCCAAAGCAGGGTCTTTCTCCTGGAGGTTCTCAAAGAAAAAGGGACCTCTGTCTGGTAAACAGTAAGAAATCAAATTATGGGCTATTTGAAGGATAAATATAATGTCCAAAAGTGAGAATCAAAGCAATATGATGCACTATTAAGAAGTGGTGCAAAACATTTAACCTGTCCCACAGGAAAAAGGACAGAGGAGTGACTGTTGGCATCCACTCATGTCCTGGGAAATAAAGAGGCATCCCACCACCCTATGAAAGCCATAGAGACTCTCCTGCCAGCACAAGATCTAGCAGCAGACTACTCTATACTAGCTGATCTCTAAACCTAGCCCTTGCATAAGCAGATCAGGAAATAGCAGCAGGATCAGAGGGTGAATGGACTCCTGATCCACTGCCGGATCCCTGGGGGCTTTCGCAGACACAGGACACTTTATGGGCTGCCTAAATTTCAGGGATTAAACTGGGTTTTTTGGATCAGTCTAAAAACCTGGCCTCTTCATCACAGATTTGGGTCAAAACCCCTTTTTAATTCAAGATCAAAATTACAATTGACCTAGAAGTAACAGCAAGACCCAGGTGAGGAGTGTGTATATCTATTCCTCTGACTCCTGCTAAAATTTGAAGCTAAAAGTATTATACACACAATCCTCTACATATATGTAAGAATACATTTATTCATAACAACCTCAGGTTATTTATATAGCAATGCAGGATGCACAAGAGAATCAGGTCCTTCAAAATACGGGCAAATATCTAGCTCCTGTTGAACAGCTCATTTCTAGAGGATAATGGATGAAATTCAATTAAAGGAACAGCTCTGAAGCACTGTCTTTAGAGCAGAGCTCCTCTCTCCTGCAAATCCGTAACAGAGTAGCTGGACATTCAGTTTTGTCACGTCAAAATCTTTGTGCTCGTAAAGAGGAACACAGGAGAAGGAATGTTATCAGCCTCTTTTTACAGAAGCCAGTTATTTAGGGGAGGTGGGAGAAAACAAACCACACAGGAAACAATTGCCAATTTGTGGTCTTGACCATTTGAAAAAAAAAAAAAGGATCCCAAAATAGCCTGATAAATCGTTTCACCCAGAGCAAAATTACCCATGAATACATATGCATGCACACAAAAACAACATCTCTTGACGCAGTGCTGATGGTGACTGCAGTCGAGGCAGAAGCGTTATTGCATTCCACGTTGTGAGCAGACCACAATGCAGTAATTATGCTGAAAGGTTTTCACAAAGCACAATTATTAAGCTAACATTATCCCATTATTGTTTGTTGCTATGGAGATAATATAATCAATATATTTTCTGGATTGATTTTTTTAATACTACTAGCACATTCCACAATATAGCAAGATTTAACACAATACATTAACTGATTTTAGTTTATGATTGGCAAAGTCTTGAGGCAATAGATTGCAATCCATCTCACGCCTATTATTCTATCAAGACACTTAATGTCAAAATCTCTACTGCAAAAGCAAATTTTCCTTGTTGAAAATGAGAAAAAGGATAGCAAATTTCTCTGAAGAAAGGCAGTCTTTTTAAGCAGAAATTTAACACTCCTATTTTGCCTAAGCCAATCAAAAATTATCAGACTGACCACAGAAGCAGTAGAAAAGCAAGTTGCGTTTGAACTCTCAACTTCAGATTCTTATATATTCCACTGGGCATGTTTTGAAACATTATCCTCCCATACATAATACAAACTTCTCCTGCAGCAACATGAGGCTCTGAGAAAATGGCAGCAACTGCAGCACTAGGCCAGAGCACAGTGGATGTGAACACAGTTCACAGCCTTGCCACCACCTCTTTCTGCACAAGCTTGGAAGAGTCACTTGCTACCTGTTTCCATGCCCAGCAGGCACTCAGCCATTGGTCTCAATGAGTGGTGAAACAAAACTCTTAGAGCCGCAGCCCTTAGTTTCCTTGCCCATAAAAATGCAAGAATACTTCCTTTCTTCCAGATCTGCCTCTGCAGATAAGCTGTTAGCAAACAAGTGACTGCTCCTGTTAGTACACTGGTAAGTGTGCACAAACCCAAGTCTCAGCTATTTGCAAGACAGCAATGTATCAAGAGGGTTGAAGTCTGACACTTATTTCAGCCTGCTACCTCTTCTAGGAAAGGATGGGCTCAGCATTGTGCAAGGTCTCAAAGCCTTTTAACATGTATTCCCTTTGATGTCGAAAATTCTGGAAAATAGGCACTTGGCACAGAGTTAATGGAGAAAGGTAGAGTTACCTTTAGTTGCAATTCCACACCTTCAAGATCTTCAACATGGACATGGGCACCCACCCCAAGTGATTACACCTTTTATAGATTTTTATTGGTAATTAACATATTGATATCTATAGCCAACCCTGGCACTAGGTTTTCCAATAGCCCACCCCTGGTGGTCTTCAGCTCAGCCGCTCAGAGAGAGCCCACATGGGGCTTGGCCCTCTTCTGCTGTTTTGTCTTCGGGCTATCTGCAGGTGGCTTCTTCAAAACATCACGTCCTTGATGAGGCATGGGAAAGTCCAAGATAGTCCCTCAGAAACAGGTCTAGTGGCTCCTAATATGTGAACAATCCAGGAAGCTTCACATAATTCTAAAAGTCCTAAAAATCTACAGAACAGTTAAATCTTTAAGCATCACCTTAATGGCCCATATAAGGATTTTAACAGTTTTTCCCCTCCCATATGTCCATACTGTGATACACTGCCTTCTCCTCAGCCCCAGAGATCATATTTTGTCAGCATGGTTTTATGCTTGGGCCACAATTCACACATGCAGCATGCTAGACTTGCATAGCTAAAGAAGAGAAAAGGAGTTACAGCCACATCTGAAAGTAACAATGCCTGCTTAACTCCTGGGAGAAGCATACGGTTAGGCTTATAGCATGGCTTTAGCTGCCCTGGGTTAGACACCAGTATAGAGGCATTTTGGCCAGAGAGAATTCAACTGTTTGCATAAAATATTTAATTATTAATCACAGTAATCACAATAATTCCACCTTCTCCCTTCCCTAAAGGCACCAGATTGGGTGGTCTTGTCTTTTTATACAAAGTGGACTCCCAGCCCAGTAATGTAACTTTTGGACTGTCTGGAGGGGAATGATCATTCACACATTAAATATGTTGCCTGTGCAACACATCTGGCCCTTCAGGCTCAGGGGATAAGTAGCAGAGTTAGAAATGCACATTCACAACCCACCCTCTAAGATTGCTGTGCTGCCAGTAACACAAGCAGAGCTAAGGCTGGTTTATAAGCCACCTCTGCCCTACTTGCTCTGCATGACATGGATCATTCTCTTCCATCACATCTCAGTGACGCTGCTTTATCAAAATAGCTCTGAATTGCTATGTAGGCACCTGGCATGGTGTATAAGACAAGAAAACACAGAAGTAAACAAGGTGAGATGGCAAGCAATCCTATGTTATTTTATAAAGGATTTTTTCTGCTGGATGGGGCGTAGACAAGTAGGTACAATGCTCAAACAGGCTACTGTCACATGGTGCAGCCATAGAAGGACACCATCTGCTAGTTCATCAGCAGAGTAAAGCATTGCATAATACACATCACTGTTTCAAATATGAAGATAAATTTCATTTGTTTCAAACCACTGACTGTATCCTGTCCACCACAACACCTTATCATGCAACAGCCCAGAAATTCTGTAAAAATAACTCATTTATCTGTGCTAAGTCAGAAGATATCAATTTTGGTAACAAGAATGATACAACTACATACTTTGGCAATTGGTCAAGAACAGAGAGAACCTATAGTAAATTGGCTGCAGGTCTGATTTTACCACCCTCCTTAATACTGAGTAGAGCCCTACCAATGAGAGCCCATTTCAGTGCTACAGGACTAAGACACCACTTAGCAAAGGTAACCGCGTGTCCTGCCACAAAGGTTGAGACAAATCACATTTTGCCTAATTATATTCTGCAACTCCTGTGCATCTTCTAGCCAAAGATTACAATTTTCCTTCCTTTTCTTAATTAAGTAATAAAAGGAAAAAAAATCGTTCTTCTACAACAGCAGCAAAGTTCAAACTCTGGAGGGTGAGCTTACATGTAGCAGAGACTCACATGCCAGCGAGAGGCATGGCACAGGGGCATCTGCCAAGGGGGAATCCAGCCCCTGCTCAGTAGGACTTCTGCTGGAGCTCAGCTTTGCCAGCCTGGCTGTCCCTGGCAAGTACACTGACCCAGGCTGCTACAGGAAGATACTGGGGTCCTACAGCCTCACCTTCCTGACTTTGCCTCTTTTACACAACACAGCCTTAATGAGAACAGAGGAAGAACAGCCCTTACATAGGTCACACCATGGTGCAAAAGGCTCTCACAAACCTCCTTCTACTCCCACCACAGCTAAATAAAATTCAACCTGAAGCACTTTGCCCAAAATTATGTGAGAAGGTGGATTGGAGAGAGGCTTCCCTGCCAGCCTCACACGCTGCAGAGCTCCCTTTGCCAGCTCTGCAGCAGTGCTGTGCTCCAGGAGACAGGAGCTGTTCAAATGTTTTGACAGAACATGCCGATTCCTTGGGAATGTTTTTATTCTAGTCAATGTGCCAATTCTGCACAGATTTCCAGGGGAAAGCAGGCAGACAGGCTGGGACTGCCGAAATAATACAACTTCACCCAGAAAGAAGAAAAAGTTGTACTATCAAACTGGTTTTGCTCAATTCATGATCGTATTTGTTTCAGTCACTTTGTTGAACTGTTTTCAGTTTTACCTGGAAACTCCATTTTCTAGCAGGTTCTAAAGACAGGCCAAAAGGCATCAAAACACTGTAGAAAAATTTAAGACCTCAGATGACTTTTGAGATCCAGGTTAAGTAAATAGCACACAGAGATACAGGGAAACCCCCAAAAAACTTCACACTACATGAATGATGTCCTAACTAGAGCTGCTTAGTCTGCTCCTATGAGAACCCAAACACCTCTATTTTTGCATTTGTGGTTATCTTTAAAGGTTTTCTTTTTTCCTTTTGCCTTAGGGAGTTATTTATAAAGCTATTATAATTTGAGGTCTGGTCTTCTCGTGGCAGGTCCTCCATCCAGGAAATGAAATAGCATTAGAAAATGAAATCTCGTGTTTATGAGGGCTTTGAGATGGCTCCCTGGGGCATTGCGGGGGGAAAAGGTAGTGAAAAATATAAACACAAATATAACTACAAGATACTTGTATGGTCCCTAATTCTATCTAGCATGAATTATATGAGACTCTCTATTAAAATAGAGACTCCAGTCTAAGGTCATCAGCTGTAGCTTTTCCCCTCCAAAGCTCTCCTCTTTCCCCTGTGTGTGATCAAGTGCCTTTTTCAGCCCATCTTGGCTGCAAGGTGCTCCTCTCTCCAAGACACTCTCACATGTGAAACACAAAACAGGATAACTCAAAATGCCACCCTTCCTCCAGCTGCCTTGCCACATGCTTTTCTTAACACATTATATGTTGCAGCACATTAACTGATTAAGGTAGATTCTTTCATCCCTTTGCAAAAATCACATATCAATCACATATTTCCTGTTCATACATTGTGCTGCTTTCCTAGAGATAGGTGCCTTAACCTATCCAAGGCTTGCTCTTTCACCTCAAGTAAATAAAGACAAATCAAGGAAGATTTTGTGGTTCCCCATTCCATTTTCCTGTGTATCCAAAGGGGCACTTCCCTCCAAATCTTGCTCTTATTGTGATGTATCTTTTTCCCCTTTTCTTGAGTGGAACATAATTACCATGTTTTAAGTCCCACTCAGCTTCCCAGAAATACTTAAACTCCTTAGCTCATCATCACACATGACTTCTTCCAGCTCCTATAGCACAGCTTTCACTAATCCTACCTAAATCACCTCTAGCATCATGGTACCTATGAAAAAGTCAACTGCTTTGCATACGCCCAAAATTGAAAGAAGCCAAACAGATATAATGCACAGAAGCTATGGAAGCTCATAAAAGAGTAAAGACTAATTTGCAATTATTTTAATGGAGCTTCTGCATAATTTATTAATAAAATATGTATTTGGGAGTATTTTTATACCTATATATGGTTTCAATTTCTTTTTCTCTGGCTTGCAATTTTATTTTTTCTTGTCACAGAGTGAAATAAAAATAACTAATGTTCAGTGAGTGGGTTGAGTTTTATACCTGAATATTTAAAACTGTACCAGAGCAACTGTCCAAAGAACATTCCACTTTTCCCTCTGCCTTAATAGAAATCATCTAACATTCATGGAATATTTCAAAATTACAATAGAAAAAAGTTAACAAAGAAACAAAATTAGAAGTTAAAAAGCACAGAGACAACCCATGACTGTATCATCCATTTCACTGCATTGAATGGTGAAAACAAAGAAAACACAGCAACTTGAAATACTTGTTTTTAAAGCACACAGGTTTGTTTAGACTTCCTTTGGAAAAACTACTCTTCTTGGTTTTGTTTAGAAAAGGGAAAAAACTCAAAACCAAACCCCAAACCAACACAAAAACAATAAACAAAAATCACCTAAAAAGCAACCACACCCAGTCAGTCAAAAAACCAAACATGATTAGGATCCAACTCTGGTTGATTCTACTTCGACATATGCCTCAGTATATCCTGAGGACATGGAGAATTAGATTAATTTTTTATCTGTACTCCTCTTTGAAAAGATTGTTTCTTTATTACACATCTATCTTTTTCTAGGCAACTTGCACTTCTGGATCAAATTGCATAAATATTTAACCAAAAAGAGCACTCCAGAAAATAATGTTTCACTTTTTTTCTGACAAATCAAGAGACGCTCAAGCACACAACAGCTGCCTTACATCTGTTTCACATCCATGGCTACTGAAGCCCTCACAAGCCTGCTCCAGTGCCCATCCTACACACTCACCCTGCCCTTCCCAGTGCTGCATCCACTTGATTATGGGCCATGACTAAGATCAATTTCATACTCAGTCCCTCTTAAGGAATGTTGCGTTTTATCTCTATATCCTGCCTGCAGAGGGGAGGGAGGGGGAAGAACCCAGAGGGTCGTAAGTCTTACATCCAGATAAAGGAGGTGATGCCACCCAAGGCACACCATAGGCAGCCAGAAGACAGCACACAGTGAATATTAGGGATTCAATGGCACATGTTTGAACAGGCAGTTCTCCAAAGCCTTCTATCACTCATTTGAATACAAAGCCTTGCAGAACTCAGATAACTGGGGTGGATCAGACCCAGCGCAGCTGTACCTTCCTACTCTCAGAAAGGGTGGGGGAAGTATCTTGCTTGCCACTCTTCCAGAATGACTTGCTGTACAGAAGGCCAGCTTCTTATCTGAAGAGATATGTCATGGTGCAAACATTTCTGCTGGAGCTTGGGTTAGCAGCTCTTGTAAGAAAACCCTAATGAAAATAAATTGTTATATATTTACCCATATGCTGAGGAGCATATGGCTAATGCATTTAGACACTGCTAATGAAGTTAAGACTCAGCTAAATTTGTTGGCTCATGGATAACAACTGTTCTCAAGAACCAATCTAAGCCTGCTATAATTTTAGCATTACAACTGATACCTGGTCATTATTATATGTACTGATCCTGCTGGCACAGAAGAACTGGTTTTCTGAAAATGGATTTCTCCACACCACAATAAGGTGGTGAGCAGCACACGACACCATTGAGCTCCAGATTTACAGGTAACATCAGCAAGTTACAAATTCTTTCAAAACAGTGATTGCTCTTATTCATTGCAGCCCTGAGCTGATTGCTTGCTTTAATTTCAAGGACTAAAAGATTGTATTTAGTCCAATCCCATTCTCTCCAGGCCAGTGCCACACTAATGTGACTACAGTCAAAACTAAATAGAAGAAAATCATGTCTAAGAAACACTCCTGCTTTTCCAAGTTCATGTGTAGAAGTTTACTACAGCAGCTACAGGAGTCCTCCTAGTCAATCATAGAATCAAAGAACTGTCACTACTGTGCTGCTCTTCAAAGGTGAAGGTCCCTGCTTGGGAATCCTACTCCTTGTCCATGACCACAGGTATACTGGAGTCCAAGGTAAATACCAGTTTAAGTGATTACACTGGCTCTATCTGTCTGCTACTGCTATTGCAACTGTACATTACCTTCACACTCTTAAACATACTACTGTGTAGCAAGGCTGTTCCGTGTTCACTGCAGCTACACATCATGCCAGAGTTGGCTTTAATTTAGCAGTACATGCTGCTTAAAGAGTAGTCTGGATAGCAAGTTGAAGAGGGTTATGTGATTAACATGCAAATATACTCTTCAAAAAACACAACACATGGCAAACTTCCCTTGCACCACTCTTGCAAGTTATCATTTTAATGATAGATCTTGGATAGTCATTTGTTAGTTGCCATCAAAAATAAAAGCATCAAAGAGCTATGATTTTGGTCAAGGATGGAATAGAATAGCAGAGTATTCTTCAGTGCTGTTATCTTGGGGATCTACCTCACTTAGACACCTTCATTTACTGACCAGAACACTCAGGCATGGCATTAATTCTCAGCCTCACTTGTTCTGTGACTATTAGCACATTACTTAATCTCCCTCCAGCCTTCAAGGAGCCCAGCCTATTAAAGTCAGCAGTGATACCAGCCTCCCCAAATCTACCAGAAGTTGTTTCCAGAGAAGCTGCTCAAAGTGTTTCACCATGACCTGATGAAAAAGACCACCTGCCTATTCCAGAACACCACCTATGCTATTTTGCAGCTGCTTAAAGAAGCCCAGGGTGAAGCAAAAGAAATATTTGCTTACTCAGAAAATAGGAAAGCTTTACCTTGGTTAGATTTGCCCAAAATCACATTGGGAGTCTGGGGTAAGTCAAGAGCATGACTGAAGAGTCTTCTTACTCGCTGTTCTGCCACAGAGAACATCACCCCCTTTCCACTTAACAGCTAGCAGTGTTTAATAAAGCAAGCATAAAGTATGCCAAAAGGAAACACTAAACAGGGCTTAAAAAAATACCAAACCATTATGTTGTCAAAGTCTGTACCTCCTTCTAGGGACAGCTGCTGAGGTCTACAGGAAACACTCACCCAGATCCACACAGCAAATAGATGTGGGAGCTACTCCAGGCACAAGCTACGTAGTCAACATGCCATTCCTTGGAACACAAGGGGACGTGTTTCTTCCCTCAAAAGTAAAAAGTATACTCCAAAGAAGCAAAAGCATCTGTCATGACCACTATCACCTTTGTTACTTGGGTCACCATTTGTTCACCAGCAAAGCGGCATTGATCCACCTCCTTTTTTTCTGTCCCATTAAATTTGCCAATTGTTTTCTGTATCCTAATACTGTCTCCAGCTTCCTTAATCATTATTTCAAGTTGACATCCCATTCAGGAATATCTTGCAAACAGAAATATCAGAAACACTGAGAGCAAAACAGCCAAGGACACTGTGCCCCTACAGAAGGGTTTCTGAGGTGTATGCACTGCTGCCCCAGAGGCAGACTTACCCTGCTGAGACCTCACCAGCTCCAGGAGAAGCTGGGCTGAGCCACAGCACAAGTCCATCCAGTGCTCTTCCTGAGGTCCAGCTTTGCTAAAGGGCGCACATAGCACTGAGTCAAGTTGGAGACAGTTAATTGCAATGTCTTGATTTCCTGCATTAGGTTCCCACAAAGAGATACTGCACTGCCTGTTGTCAGGCTATCTGACAACAGTAACACCTGATCAAAGGAGGTAGCACAGAGTATCAGCTGAAACCAGGAAAATACACTGATCTGAGAGGGAGAGAGACTGCCTTTATAGACATGTGATTATACACACAAAACATGTCTAACCCCAGGTTTTCTGTCATGTTGCAGGCTGTGAAATGGCTAGGTTTAGATCTGCACATGTATTCATGTCACATGAAAAGTATGCATGCACAGGCCTCCTGATCAAGGGGGGGGCTGTTCCAAGGACATAAGAGAAGAACTGAGGCAAGCCTGTGAGGTCTGTTCAGACAGTCAACAGCCCACAGCAGACGCACACTGCCAACTGGGAGAGGTAAAGCCAGGTTAGTTGGCAATGTCATGGGCCACCCTTTCTGGTTCCACAAAGACAGCCATCAAGTTGCAAAACACACATTCCCTATCCCATTCCTCTCTTGTTTATCTGCATGAAGCAACACAAAACCATATGCAGGCCTTCACTGACAGTTTAAACTACATTATTCTTGCAATTAAATCCAGGTCCACAGTCCAAGACCCCCTCTTTTCTCCCCTCCCCCCCCCCTTGCTCCTCTCACCATTTGCCTCTCCCCAACCCTGTTTGGGTTTACATGCTGTGTCATTAAATTCCAGAACAGTAAACACTGCAGTCTAAGCACTGACACACTGCTATCTAGGCTGGAAATTAGACATGGGGTTAATTTCACTCCTGTGAGAACTCTGCCTTTTATTTTTCTTTACATCCAACTCAAAGGATGTTTTTGGCAGACATGTAATGGAAAAAGATCATATTTGCTCTCTGCTTCCTCCCTATGCTCTCCCCTTCTCCACTCCCACCCATCAGCCATAAAACAATACGGCCCAGCCAGATCCCAAACTGAAAGCAAGACAAAGCACCCACACAGCCCCCACTTCCATTCAGCAGAAATGGGTCGCTCTAGGGTAGCCCAGGATCTACAAGTAGGCCAGACAGAATAAACAGAGTAAACAAAGAGCATCCTGTCCAGGCAGAGAAGGGCTAAAGAGAGTTATGTCTTTCATTAAGATGCAAGGCAGGGATACAAGCACAGAGCCACTCAAAAGCATCACTGGATCCTGCTAGGAGTAACAGGAGGAAAGCAACATACGATCATGCCATTACAAGGAACCAAAGCACATTACCCAACTGCATGCAGGGCACAACTGCATGCCCCACCTGAAGATGCTTTCTACAAGGCAGCCAACCACACATCAAACCATCAGAGACTCCAGCCCCAAGGCTGCAGCAGCACAGTGCTGCTCTCTGGAAGGCTAAGTAGTGAGCAGTGCCACAGGTACAGTACCAGGCAACCAGAGCCATGCAAATGTCAGAGCCAGTGACATTTCAAAACAGTGTAGCTGCCTTTTTAGAAGAGGGATGGGAAAGAGGGAGAAAAGCAGAACAGAGCCATAGCAACAGGTCAAGTGTTTGCTGCAGTTTTTGGGGAGGAAGGGGAACGCAGCGTATATGCCTTCTCAGTTTTCAGAGCATTTGTCACATAATCAAATCATTAACCTGGAGATTAATAGAAGAGTTCTGTTTAGTTTGTCTGCAACCTGCTGTTCAGATCCCTGTGAAGCCCATACAGATCCCTGTCTGGAAGTCCATGCTGTGGATAACCCTTGCCCTTGGGTCTCCCACTACACCACTATCACAAACAGACCTCACTTTAACACAGACTGGTAGGAAAAACTCAGTAGATGGAGAGGTGGGGGGAACAGTCAGGAGTTTCTAGCAAAACTGCACTCTGTCTGCTCCAAGTCTGCTCAGTTATTGGCAAAATTGAGCAGCTGCTTTTTTTAAGCAGCCTAATCATATTTACTATTACATCAGACTTACCACCACAAATTGTCCTCGTGCAATGGAAGAATTTTTAATCTAATATCTTGGACTCAGATAATTTCCCAGCTGCAAAACTGCAATAATTTCCTATCTTCTCATTTTTGAGATAAGCTTATTAACTTGGATATGTTTTAGTTTCAGGGTGTGATTATCTCCCTTTATTGAACTTGCAAGAGAAGGGGTGATTTGCAGTAGAATAACTTTTTCCCCAAATCAGCTTGCCTGTGATGGAGGTAGGTCTTTCCTGTTGCATTTCACTTAGCCCCTTAACTTTCAGCAGTTCCACTTCCTCTCAGACCTACATCAACAAACTCCTCTCTTACTGAAAGAAAACACACTGAGAAATCCCTAAAATAACTGTTTCCAAAAAATTTCATGGAGAAGACATTTTCTTGCTTAAAACACATTTGGAAGTTTATCAAAAAACCCACAACCCAGCACAACTGGTCAAATCCTGCTTGCATTGTTGTTTGTTTTTTTCAGGCATACTTACAGAAGAATAATAATTGCAAGAAAAGGATGATAAGGCCTGATGCTCTGTTCATATATACAGTTGAGCAAAACAGGAACCTTTGTAAACTTTAGTAGAACATATTTATACCCAAGTAAGGGAAATAAACAAGCAAGTCCTTGAATTTATGTCATTAAAAATTCAAAAATACTGCTTATTCACATAACTGATGAGAGCTTTTGATATTTAATGTTTTTTCTTAAATTCCCCAGGTCCTAGATTTACTTGATTATGTCAGAGGGACTCCCTCTCCTCCTTCATTTTATCCTTAAGTTTCTAGCAATCATATTCTAGGAACAAAGCCTGTGCAGGGCTCTTCAACCTGCGCTGATGCACATACAAATTCAATACTGGAAACAGAAGGTTTACATATATGCTGATTCCCATATGCACACATCAATTCATTCTTAGTGGCCATTCATGAATTCCTCTGAAATAAATGTTCATGAGTTGAAAAAACCATTAGACTAATGATTAAGCTGGAATGTGGCTTGTGCGTTTTCACTGCACAACACTGGCAATACCAAGAAGGAGCTGGCCTGTTGAAAAGGGAGACTCTCTAACAAGCCAGTTCAGTGAAAAGACGTGGTTGTGTAAACATGCAAGTGCAAGAACTTTTTAACATCATAGATGTAGCAACGGAACAAATCAATGTTTTGCTAATTCCTATAAAACAATGAAAAGTCAACCCTGCCCTCAACAAGCTGCTGCTGTCCCAGGAAGGTGATGGATAACGTCTGCTTCTCCCGTGCTGGGGCAGGGAAAGCAGAAGGTGTCCTCTCCTGACCGTGCGAGAGCTCTTGTGTCCCTGAAAAGGCTCTGGTAGGAAACAGGCAGCCTGCAGTGTAAAAGCAGCCCTTCTACTACTGCTGCGTTGCTATGGGCACTACTTCTAAGCAAGCAGCCACAGGAGCAGAGCCTGAAAATATGGCAAAATATAAGAGGGAAGAAAGAAAAATTGCAAAGAGCCTGGACTCAGCCCTGCCTGTTCCTACCAGCCGCTTCAGGACTGTAGAGAAGACAGTGAAATATCACAGTGCTGGACATAAAGCCTGGTGGAGCTTAGGGGTTTTGAATCACTCAACTGTTCCAAACCCTTACTGGAATTATTATTTCTTGCTAATCCAAGGTATCATTTCTCATTTACCTTCTAATTTCTTTTTCCTAAAAGTTAGTAAAATGGTTTGTCTCTTTTTCATTTGCCTGCTATAAGTGAATGAGTCCAATTCTGGTAACAAAATTTGCCTAACAGATAACAGTTTGTAAAGACTTTCCACTTGTACAGTGGTCCAGGGCAAGCCTGTCTACAACACACCAAAATAACTTAGGCTAAGCATCTTTTCCTACAGCAAGTGTTAGCCAGGTGACTAATGATAACTGGAATTTGTCCCCAAAGAGCTACAGAGCAAGTAGCTTCATGCCATCCGGCTGAACTGAAACCAGAAAAATGAGGCTGAACTGGTCTGTATTCCACACCACCCACCATCCCCTACATGATTAAAGTCACCCCGTCAATTCCAGTACAAATTAATCAAGAGCAGATCATGGCTACCTTTTATGCTATTTTCTAAATGAAATCAGATGTACATGTAAAACTGGTATTTAAAAGGGTTTTACCTAATAATGAGTTAGATATTGACAGAACAATCATCATGAAGACCAAGGTAGGGAGGCATTATATTCTCATTAATAATTCAAATCTCAGCATGGGTATTGATGACTTGAGAGGAAACTGAGTGGCAGGTGGAGTTAGCCTAGATTTCCTGAAAAGTTGTTGGACTGCAGAGACACACTAGAGAAGTTTTCCAACCAGAGAAATGGCAGTTCCTCATAATAATAAGAGATCTTAGAAATACAGCATTAGCAGACTAATGAAAGGGGATGGGTGAGAAAAACAAGGGAACATAATCTGTAGGCAAAATCCCAATACTTCCCTTTCCCACCTCTCTAGTCCCAATTTCTGGGGCACAGAGCAGCATTTAGCGTTACCTAATTCCAGTTACTGCTTAGGAGCAAGCACCATTACAACCTTTAAAATAAATATGTACAATCAGCAAAAGCACAAGCAGACAGAAAGGTCACAGGAGCCAAAATTACTCAGAACAAACCAGTTGGGGCTAGTTAACATAATCTGCTCTATTCACTTAACTAAGTTTGCTTCATGAGGGCATGAACTTTCTTGGGAAAGTGCAAATAATTAACTGCAGGAGCTTACACATTTTCTTTCCCTCCAGTAAATCAGAGCTGTTTGCACACAATTTTTTCTCCCAGTCACTCAATATGCTGAATTTTACTTGTTCTTTTCAGAGTGAGATGCTTGAAGAGATAGCACTGTTGAAATATAGGATTCCCTTCAATTCCTCCTATCTTCTGCCTACTCTTCCCATCATTTTGGATAGATACAAAGAAAACCACATCTTACCTCACGGAAAAAGAGCAGGTTCCCAATAAACGGAAGAGGTGGAGGATGTCGGATCCCTACTTTGCTTAGTTTGGAGAATGCAGACACAGAGTACCTGCAAAAAAACCAAAAACATAGTAAGTTAATTCTGGATTTTTTCATGATAGTACTTATCTTACTAACTAGTTCAGATGACTTCCCTGGATTCAGAGAGAGAGAGAGAGAAGATGCTTTCTGTGTTTGCTAAAGAGAAGTGCCCATGTGGTAACACTGCTCAGCAGCTCCTCAGGTCACACCAATAAACACAATACACTGGTGCTTCAGAAAGGAAAAAAAATAAAAAGACTCAAATACAGGTCTACAAACTGAGGAATGGAAAGAGAGCTGCTTCTCTTCCCACAGAGGGTCTCATGAGTCAGAAGTGACTCTCCAAAGCTACATGAGGTTCTAAGTGAGATCAAACCAGGAATTTGGGGTTTGGCTAGTGTGACACAGCTGGAAAAGGAACAAGACAGTTCTTCAAAGTGTTACTTTCTTTTTCTTCCATCAGTGCTACCTATACAAATCAGAGAACAAGAATTCAAACTAGTCTCAGTTGTGCGTGAGCCAAGAAACATGTTCAAGTCAAGCCTAGTATTTGGGCCAGATATACTGATTAAGTGATTTTACAGCTGCCAGTCAACAAATTAAACATAAAAAAATACAGGGAAACAAAACTCAGACTGATAAGCTTCATGCATCCCTTGTTTCAGATGAACCTGTGGCATGTTGACAGAGACAATACTGGAAAAAAAAGAAAATAGAATAACCCGGTTCTAAAGTATTTTCTTCTCCCCTCCCCCTTTCTTAATACAAACAATGGATTTAAGTCAGTGGGCTTCAGTTATTGAAACTGAAACTCCTGCTCCTCAAAGAGCAGGAGCTACCAGCGGTGGCTTTGATTAGCCAAAGACAACAATACTGAACACTAGCGTGCTGAACACTATCACCAGGAGGACCAGGGCAAAAGATCTTCAAGAGTAATAAGGACTGTGTCTATATTAACATCTTAGCTCAGAGCAATAGTACAGTTTTAAAACTCTCCCCCTGCATGATGGTTCTGTATTAATGGACGTGCTTTAGTGAAGATATTTTACAAAAAATTATGATCATAAGAGATTTGATAATTTTTGAATAGGTGTTTTCATGGGGCAGTACAAACCTTCACAAACAAACTTTCACAAACACAAACCCTCAGTCTATTGCAAGGAAGCTATAATCAGTATGATGGCATCATGGAGTAAAGGCACAGAAGTCGACATTTACTACATATTGACTTTTTGGCTATTTAACTGCTTTAAAATATATGAATTTTTCCTTATTTAAACAGCTAATGCTCTTGGTGAAAAAACATTTTAACTTCAAAACAACAAACAGCCTACATGATAAATTTTCTTCCCCAAAGAGAGGATTTTTTGATGCCCTTTGAAATCTTCCTGAAGTGTCTTTGCATCATAGTAAAGTCCTCATCCTTAGTATGCAAACAGTGGAAAAGATAAAAATCTCTCTCAATGGCAACCTGTCAATTTTGCAGCATTTTCTTCTGGATGTTTGCACTGTAAAATACATAGCAGATCACAAAACACCAGCCCTGGGCTACAGTTAACTAATATCACTGTAGACTGAACACTCCTGGTGTGTCTACACACAGGACAAATGTGTAGACTCCTGGTCTTCATGCACTGAAACGTGACTGCAAGCAAGCTTTCCGACCACACAAAGTGAACAATGTGATCACCAAACATTCAAAAAGAAACAAAACTAATGAGTACAGTGCACCCAGTTTCATAAGGCAAGAAACACACAGACTCTGAGAAGTACTCAAGCTTAGATGAGCAGTTCATCCTTGTCAGCTTCTGAACACTACTGGCAGCTCCATATAGCCCCCCTCCCCCCAAACATGGTTTTCTCTGATGCTTTTTATTCAGTTACATTTGAAGTAGATTTCTAAAGGTAAGGAAACAGTTTACAATGAGATGGGAAACAGAAGCACTGTAGTCAAGCCGCACATTGAAATACAACAACAAGAGGGTAAGGCCAGACGGAAAAAGAAAGAAATCTCATCAATAAACACCTAGCTCTACACTATGACTTCACAATATTTCTGGTATTGTTGAAATATCTGCAGTTTTGCAGAAGAGTAAACAGTATGCAAGGGCTTAATGACTGACTGTGCTGCACGCACAAAAGATGATCCGCCGCTGCCCAGGTAACCTTGACATTGACCACTTCTAATGGTACGGCTTACTTTCTGCAACCTTAAACATAAACAGCTTCCTCCCCACACCTCTGCCACATTTCAGCTTATTCTCACCATTTTGCATTGGGGGAGAGAGAGGAAGGAACAGCTTGGGGACTTATTTTAAATAAAAGACAATGGAATTGTCCTGTATAATACACAAACACCAGCAAAACATGAATCTGACAGCTTTGTGGCACAAACCTTTGCCTTTTCTTCCAGAAGCAACTGATAACTCCAACTGGTTAATTTCTGTGATTCAGCTGCTCAGCACAGCCACGACACACACTTGGCCAGTAACTCAGAGCTGTGTGCGAAGCGCGCTAGGAGAACAGGGGCCAGGTTGTGTTGCTGGGAAGCAGAGGTGGGCTAGAAGCTGGAAGAGTGCAAACAGGCACGAGACATTCATTTGGAGAAGCTGTACAGCTAAATGAAACAGTTTGGAGCCTGCCTTATCACCAGCAGGAAGTCTCATTTCTTACTCTTCTACTCAACACACTCATGTATTTATCTATCACAAAAACTCATCTGATATCAGGCCACCTTCTGCTGTTGCTGTGGGCACATAGTTAATGCTGAAGCCCAGCCAATGGACTAGGAGGGCTAAGCTAAATCAAAATCTAGAAATAGAAGAGATACTCAGAGCTGACAAAGATTACCAGACATATGCAACAACTTCTGCACAAGGAATAAGCAAACAAGATATAATCTTAATCCTGGAAAAAGCAGCAACTGATGTAAGATATGGCAAATACATTTAAGAACTTGCATGGCTTAAAAAATAAGGCATCATTACTCACAATTTTAAAGTAAAAAGACAACTAACTGTTCAGGTGGCAGGATTAAAAATGAAACACTTTGCCAAGTAATGAATATACTAGCTACTACGGGACTCCTTGCCATGGGATGTTGTCTATCCCCAGAAGCTTAAAAAGCTTAGAAAAGTGATTAAATAACTTAAGAAAAAAAATCAGCAGGCACTTTTAATTCCTGAATTTAACAAATGTAAGAGAGACATGGAAAAGATTAAAATGAAGGAGGGAAAATTAATCTTTTTTTTCTAGGCAGGGAACCAGCCTGTACGCTTTCAATGGCAGCATAAGAGATTAGACTATTATGAAAACTAAAAGGTAAAACCTCAGACATTTCAGTTTTCTTAAAAGGAAGAAAGGAAAGAGTCTGTGTGCAAAAGAAAGGGCACGAAAAGGATAAAACTCTGATAACAGTATTCACTGGACAATCTAGCATATTTTCACTCAAAGGAGAAAGGTACCTAAGTACACACATAGGGCTTCTTGCACAACTATTAATTTCAAACCCTGGCATTATATTTTGAATAAAGTGACAAGACATCAAAAGGAAGCAGAGGAGCAGCAGTTAATGAAGTACATCAATAAACAATTCAATAACTCTTTGAAGATGTTCAGATGGCCTCTCAGAGCTAGATGCTCTCTGTATATATTGAACACAACTGTTAGAAGAAAGTTAACATACCAAATTCTTGTAGGCCAGCATGACAGATTTAAGCTCTCTGAAATATGAGCTTCTCACCACAAAACACCATGCAAAAAATGAGAAAGTTAAAATCAACAGATAACTAATGTGAGTTGTGATGGATAGATCATCAGCAGAACCAGCCACCTGCACAGCCAGGTCAGTACTGATCAGTACTGCAAGAAAAAGTATTATGCAGTCTACCATTAAGTCAAATCATTTTTAGTAGCAGATAACATCATAAAGTCCAACATACCACTGAAATCACCCCAAACTTCTCTCCAACGTACGTCATTCCTCCTACATCTAAGTAATGCTTTCATATCTGAAAGCTATAAACTAGGACACTCAGATAAAAAAAGTGATGTTATTTAATCTCATTGTTGGAAGCTGGGAGGAGATGTGTTATTTTGGAAGACTGAGTGGGAAAACAAAGTCTTTTGCTGAGATAATGGAAATCATTCCTGCCAAGTAAGTGATAATCATCATGCATTTTCACCTATTTGCCTCTATTTACATATATTCATCCTACAACCCAGTTAACATTGAATTGTATTTTGCTCACAAATTAGTGATAGTATGCAAAACAACGGTAGCCTTCCCAACATTATAGTGATGGCTTATATAAAAATATAAAAGCATTCCTGGGAGCACTACCTAGAGAGCACAGTCTGCCCAAAACATTGATATCATCCGCAGGCTGGCTATAGAGTTAGACTTCCTGCTCTTAGCCCTCTCTGTGGAATTTTGCATTATGAATACTGAAGCAGGGTCACTGGAGAGCTGCTATTACAGGAGTCTTTACTTTAGTCTGGTGCTCAGGATTGAGACAGAAAAATAATTATCTGGTCCCATTCTGATAGAGGAACACTCAGAACCCAGGTCTTGCAAGGAGGTGAGTATTGCAATCTGAGTAGATACCCCTGAAGATGAACACAACCACCTCTGGTTATTAACTCCAAAAAGTATATTCACTAAAGGAAAAATAAAACAAAATTAAATCAGCTGCCCATCCCCAAAAGACAAGTAGGTCCTGAAGGAAGAGGAGGGAAAAATGGGGAAAGAAAATCCCTCTTATAACCTGTTCAAACACTGGTCAACAAAGGTTACCCAAATTCCATTTACTGTTAACGTAGCAGTAGCCCTGGTGGAAATGAAGGGGTTTGCTGAAAGGAAATACACTTGGCTGTACAAAATACTGGGTTCAGAGTAAGAAATTATTCTTATTCCTCAATAAAATAATAAAAAAAGACACAGAATATCCACAAATATAATTTCAGGTAATTCTAGGGGTAAGATTCAAAGAAACTTTCACCAGTTTGGGAAAAGGCTATTTGAGTATTGCAGTGTCATTTTCAACCTCAACAAATCTATACCTTTTAACTATGAATTTGTAGGGCTGTAACACCAGTTTCAGAGATAATGAGAACTTCCATGTAACAGTTGCTCTCCTTAATGACTTGCATGCACTCCCAGTGTTTTAATTTTGACAGAATTGCAGAAGAAAAAGACAGACATTATACATCCTTGCACCATCTGCTTTCACAGGGGCAGATGTCTTCCAGCTGCAAAACCTAAATGACCATAGTATTATTATTTCATTGAAACATTTGCTAATGCACCAAGAATAATGTGCAAGAAAGGCCAAATTATCTGCCCAATATTCAATTTATACCTCATCTATCTGCTAACAATAATTGTTTAATCCATACCATTCTGGTCTGCTGAACAATATTTTTTAGTGTCTCTTATCTTAAGAGAGCCAATAGGCTCAAGAGACTGGTTGTAACAAGGCTGCAGCTTGTCACTGTGTGTTTAAAGTTTCTGAGGTTGCTTTGATTTAAAAAAAGAAAAAATAAATTAGCAGTGAATCAAGGCCAATTAAATGAAAAAGCCCATACAGAAAAGCAACATGCTTCCCCATGCTCCAGAGTAGCCCTGGGAGAGACAGATGGTCTGTACAGCAGGCCAATGACAATATTTCATCACCTCTCTCAGAGGGCAGCCCCTTCACACTGGATGGTGACTTTTCCAAATAAAGAGTAAATAAACAAGACTGATAAATCCACAGCTTCAGCTCTTCACTGTTGGCTCAACACCTTGAATCCAAATGATGGAGGCTAACAGCAGCAGAGGCTATTGCCTCCTTATAGCAACGTATATCTGAGGTGGGAACCTCTACCTCACGTAAGCACTAAGGTTGGTCTCCTCACCAGGAGGAGTGTCCACAACACAAGGTCTGGTGCATAATTGAGGCCATACATGATGCCCTAAGGAAGCCTGGGTCAGAGCTGACAGCTCTTAATCCTGCTGCCTTAACTCCAGGGCCAAGTCTTCCTTTTGCTCCCTAGAACCACTAGTACCATGCCTTTCTTAAGGACCAGTTTCCTCTTCCCCTTCCTTAGTCACACAGAAAAGAGTGGTACCATCTCAACACTAGAAATGGTCTTGCTTCAGCCAGGAAGACTGAAGTTTGCATGAACAGCTGCATTGCTAGAAATACAGTTTTCAGAACCCATAGCAAAATTTCAAAGATTTTTTTTCTCCCTCCCCAAGTAATTACATATCTTAATTTTGTAATTAATTACATAATTAAAAGGACATGAAGTTTCAGCTTAATTAATCTTCCTAATTGTTATGCAAGTTCATATCCTGGTGATGCAACTCCTCTAGCAGAAAACATGGCACCTGTTTCTGTATGCATCCCAACCATTCCTACGTATCAGGAATAAATGTATGGATGAGGGATGCAGTTTTATGTTTAAATTGAGGCAGGAAAGTCTGCTTGGGAGCCTGATCATTCTAGTTTTTCATTGCCATAAAGCAGGTACTCACCATGCCACTAGTCCATTATTTTATAGGGCCAAAAAGGGGTTGTAGTGGTATGGTGGCTGCATTCCTCAAATGTTATCTAGCATACACATCAGGTAGTAATGTGCTCTGCAGCCAAAGCCAAGTTGTATTCACACTAGCACACACATATCTCAGCTGCCTTTCATTTTTTAATCCATGCAGTTCTGGTCTATCAGACAACTTGCTTGGTGCCTGTTGCTGTCTGAGAACTAGTTTTAGAGTTCAGGTCTTGTACCACATTCCTCAACAACAGCAGCATGTACAGAGCCACTCAGTGCTGTTAGGAAACAGCTGGCACAAGGGCTGCACGGACTTGTATCCTGCTAGGGAAGGCCCTGGGAAAAACAAAATTGCTTCAAGAAGTTCAGTGCCTCCCGGTGCTTTAGGGCCTGAGATGTCTTCGACTGAAGGCAAGATGGGGAATACAGCCCTTCCTCCCTTTCTGAGCTCAGCCTGTAGCATACACATGGCAGGATGGCAGGCACCAAAGCACAGACAAAAAAAAGAGTTACTGGAACAAACCTCCAGGCATTTTCCACACTTGTAGTCTCAAATGAGCAGCTCTGACAGACTGCAGGGACAATTCATCTCCCTTCAGACAGTTCTGGGTAAATGCACACAGACCTCATGACTACACAGCACATGGAATAATTTATTTATTTATTTTGAAGTTAACATCAAGAGGCCACCATCCATCCAGTGCACTGAACATTGCAGAGGTCCTGCTGACCAGAATAGATGTCATCAGAGCACCAGAGATCATTTCATAGTGTTCAAAGAGCCTGAATTAATGGTCCACAGCCCAACTTTGTTCTGGCATTTCCTAACTTGTGTGGGCTTGACTTTACAACCTCAATAATGTGCCTTTAATGCAATTTTCTGTGCAAGTTCTCAGGTTTTTTAAAAGCTCATTTAAAATCCATCACGAAGCATCATTTTGCATCCTCAGAGATCATCAGAAGACCCTAGGACTACAGCAGAGACCTTTGCCAAGTGAGCTAATGGCAGAGATGAGAGAAGCAGCAGGTTGTCTTTCGCACAAGGGAGCAGCAAGGCACAGCCTGCCAGAGGGTCTCTCTAATACTTCCTCAGGGAGGAAAAACCAGCAAAATTGAGGAGCTCCTAAACCAAAAATACTAGACTTTTTGGGGTGCTGACATCTCACCAATGAGCCCTCATGCTCCTCTGGCAGCACCACTGGATCCCCACTTTTCCTCATCCATATCCAGGAACTGGCTGGCTGACC
>VWZO01013309.1:394709-407801 GCA_013396975.1 Bucco capensis
GGCCACAAAAATGATCAGGGGGCTGGAACACCTCTCCTATGAGGACAGGCTGAGGGAGCTGGGATTGTTCAGCCTGGAGAAGAGAAGACTTTGGGGGGACCTACTAGTGACTTTCCAGTACTTAAAAGGAACTTACAAGAAGGCTGGAGAGGGCCTGTTTGCAAAGGCCTGCAGTGAAAGGACAAGGGGCAATGGTTTTAAATTGGAGAGGAGTAGATTTAAATTGGACATTAGGAAGAAGTTCCTCACCACAAGGGTGGTGGAACACTGGAACAGGTTGCCCAGGGAGGTGGTTGAGGCCCCATCCCTGGAGGCATTCAAGGCGAGGCTTGACAGGGCTGTGGGCAACCTGATCTAGTTGGGGATGTCCCTGCCCAGTGCAGGGGGGTTGGACTAGATGACCTCCAGAGGTCCCTTCCAACCCTAACCATTCTATGATTCTATATACTCCCAGCCCCAAGTCTTTGCTTCTCACTCAAGTGGATCTGCACTGCTCCTCTTGCCCAGCTTCTGTCTCACCTCCCCACTAGCAGTTCTTGTGCTCAAGTCTCATTGATGCTATTGCATAGGGGATGAGGGATCTATTACAGAAGTGCTTTTCTCAGTCCCTGTAACTGGAGTATGCTCAACTGCTCAGGGACTTGCTGCCTAGTCAACCCTCAGCACAAAGAGTGGAAGTATGCTTAGAAAAGAGAATCAGAAGTATTGGTTTAAAATTATATAGAAATATAAGATATTCCAGATAACATTATAAATATTACATGATAGTATACATTATTATCTTACATATGTTATAAACATGAGATAAGTGAGCATGTGCTAAGTGCAATTTTTTAGACTTACAATTTTCCCAGATTTGCATGAGAAAGGCAAAAAGTACATCCACAGACAAAATCTCCTCTCACTGAATACTGAATTCCTGCAAAGCAAATATATAAAAACCCACCACCTCTACAGACTAATTAAAAAACCAAACCACAAAAAAATCATAATAGAAAGATCCCAAAAATAAAACAAACTAACCTATTTTTCTTTAGCTTTTTTCTCAGAATTTATGGAGCTTATTTTAACTAATTTTTTTCAATAATTCCACCTAAGGCAAACACCAGCCCTGGAAAACTTCAAGTCCAACTGCTTAGAGTTTGATAAAACAATAAGCAATTGAAAATATAGTTGTATAATAGGAGCATCACACAACCTTAATTTGTGGTGCTCTCAGACCCTTTTGTAATTAAGTATGCCAGTTTAAAAATGAAGTGAAGTGCTGGCTCTCAGTCAGAGCACACACATAATTTCAGCTCACAGGTAGTTATTTTATGGAACTTCTAATCCATTCTACTAGGGAGGTGACAACAAAAACATTGTCTGACCCTTAATTATAGGAAAGATGTTATAATACTATTCATGCCAGATAGCCTACGATAAACTTGAAATTAATATTGGGGACCCCACAACTTGAAAACTGGGAGTACTCCAATGCTACAACGAGAAAGGATGCCTCTTGATTTCTCTTTTCTTGCTCAGATTTTCATTACTCTGTCTCGTTTTCCATCATTCCCAATAACAAACATCACAAATTACACTTTACACTTACACATTATTTCCACACCATCCAGGTACAAAAGAGGCACAAACACCTCTGATGGAGTGATCCTATGCCCTGGCAGGTGGCTGAACTAGCCACATGAAGCAGCATAGAAGACCCACTGGAAGTGAGAATGCCTCAGGGAAAAAACGACTATCTGCTACCTCGTGAAACAGGACCAGTGCTGATTAAGAAGCACCAGAATAAACAAGAAAAGCTGCCATACATGCACCTAAATGTCACAAGTTGAGATCTCTGTTTGGCTGCATGATTTAATACCACTAGAACTAAAGTGAAGGGTGTCCAGAGCTCCCTTTGAGAAAAATAACAAAGCAATGCACTCCCCAAAAAACATCATTCATTTCTGAAGGGAGAAAGAGAGAGTCCTTACAACCTCAAGGCTCTTACACACATGACCAGTGAGTGGAAATACAGAAGCAGGATTGAAAGGCTTGTGGAAATAGAGATGCCTCCTCTTTCCCTTTGCACCTTATTCATGACTTCTTGAATACCTATAGACTGACAAGAGTTGAGCCCACAGGAAAAAGGAGCAACTCAGTTCCATTCATAACATAAATTCATCTTGCAAGAGAAAGTAGATAAAGCAAGGAATATGCCTAACTTTTATTCCTTACCCCAAGACCAGCAGAATATTCTGTAGCAACTACAAGCATGTGACAGGAACAGCAATGAAATTATTTCAATCACCTTTCAGTGTGCTTTCTGTCAGTCATCATCAACAGCCCAAACCAGCCATCATGGGCCACTAACAAAAGCTGCTACCTACTACAAAACAGAAGATACTTGAATAGATGCCAAACAAAGCCAAAGGAAAATCAGAATTTCAAACAGACTAGATGAAAGGGTGGCAGAAAGCAAACTTCAAGGAGATTCTCTGAACTCAAAAAAATGCCTAAAAAAAAAGCTCAAGTGTTTTTCCCAAGTGCCATCCAGATTAAAAGCAAAACTAAAGAAATTGGGGTTTCCTGGAGCTCTCAATCACCCATTCAAACCATAAGGAGACTGAGCAACTGACTACAGGCAGAAATAGCAACACTGGGTATGCACAAAGTGTCAAACTCAGAACAGGATGGACTGAGAGGTATTTTCAAATGCAGTAACACCACACATTACTTGTAAAAACAGAAGGTTGGACTGCTCAGACAGAAATATACTTTTCAAGCTTATATGCTCCTCTCTAGGTTTTTGGTTATAAAAAAAGCTTGTTGCACATTATCTTCTCACTGCACTTTGAAGTCCACTCTGGCCATTCCTCTATGACACAGACAAATTCTAATCCTTAGGAATAATTCTCTAACTTTAATAAAGAAAGCCTTGTTCAAGTCAGACAATTTTCATGTAGAGGCTGACATGGCCATGGCTTTTCTGGAAGAGAGCTGATTTGCATTACTCGGTGTCAGACCACATGACAGCTTACTCTGCAGCCTGCTTGTCTGGGTCTTCCATAATCCACAAGACCGCAGCCCTCCTCTCTGTGAGGCAGTTGTGCATGTGACAGGAAGAGCTAATTTTAATGAAGAATCTTTGCTCTTCTATCAGTCATGGTCTCTCTCAAACTGTTTATCTGGCAGGCTTTGGGATCCAATTTATAATCATTGCTCTCTGCTAACAAAGGAAAGTCCATTACTGTCACCTTTGCCTTTGACTCTGGGGTTTTTAACATCTGACATGCTGCTGCACAAGTAATGTACCATACGACTCTGTTAAGGACTCGCTTCACAGTAACTCTCAAAGAACCTGCCAAGTGCACCCCTCTCCCAGCTCACACCCTCTCCTCCAGTTAAACAGCCTCAAACACTCCTGGCACATGAAAGCCAAACACTTCAGTGCCTCAACTGAGAATTCACTAAGCTGGTGGCCAGTTTTCCATTGCATCACACAGCCTTCACATGCACAGAGCAGCCCTGATCTTTGACAGGGGTTTGTAGTTCCTGCTGAAATGAAAATGATAAATAAATCATCATCACAAGGTTCCCTGAAGTGGAGGGAAGTCTGCACACTGTCATTTGATTACTTTTTAACTACCACAATGAACTAAGATTCCACAGGGAGGTAACAATAGCAAGACATTACCATGAACGATTCACCTTCAAAGAGAGGCAAGAGAAGAACAGAGAAGTCACTTTTCTTCACCCTCTCCGCAAATGCCTGGGTGCAAATCAGTGGTATTTTCCAGAGGCAGAACAAAGAAACTAGATGTTGATACACAAAAGGCTTTAAAAGAGATTAAGAAGCTGATAAAAATAAAAGACCTGACAACAGAATTGGGACCAAGAGCAGAAAAGAATGAGAGCAAGACATCATACAAATTACAGAAATCCTGACAGGAAGAAATAGGCTTGTAAAGAGAAAGGAAAGAGCTGCTCAGTCAACATCTCAGACAAATCACATACTGGAGAGGGCATTCAGGATCTCAGCACTACCTTAAGCCACATATAAGGAAGAGACTCTGAGTCAATGAAATAGGTTCATTACTTACTATAGTTGGATTTGTGTGTTTCTTGTTTTAACTAAAACAATGATAATTTTTTTAAGGCTCATTATTGACCTGCATCATTATTTCCAGCTTTAGCTTGTCTCCAAGGAGCTAACTGTTAGACATGAAGCTGGATGCCTGAAGACAAATACTTTTACTTACTGCTGAGGAGTTTTGAGTTTAGATCCTGCCCCAACAGAAGCTAGACTGGAAAATCCAAACATGGCAAAAAAAGCAGCAATGGATAGAAATCTTTGAATTGAAGGACTATGAAAAAGACAGCCAGAAAGCATTAGCACAATGCACTCAAATCAAGTAACATGTAGTATCACAGAAACCTGATACGTCATGTGCCAAACGCAATAACCTGTAAAGAATAACCCTCACTGATCACTACCAGAGCTCTGAAGGTGGAAAGGTCACAGACACATCCTCGGTCACTGCTTCAGTTAGAGCTGGAAGCATTTATGGTGGGACTAGAATCACCAACATAATCCCCAGGGGAATAAACAGGCTACCAGACAAAAGAGAGGAAACAGCATGCAGGGTATTGACCATACAACTGTTACACACAGTTCTGTTTAGGAAAGACATGGGACTACTGGGTGGAACTCAAAGCAAGCTTGTAGAAAGAGACTTAAGGATGGGAAGAAAAATAAAATTAAGTGGAAAGCTTCTGCTCAGTTAGTGCAGCATATTAAACAGAAAGTTGAGAGGGCCTTGACTACTGCCTACAAATACTTAAAGGAGTGAGCTCTGACAGCAAGTGGCTTTCCATCCTGCCTGACAAAGCCAAAACCCTCACAAATCTGGCTATAGACATTACAGAAATGTAACTCTGAATTCAGATGCCATTTCTTGGCATGGAGGGGATATAAAAATTAAAACAGTTTACTAGGGAAGCTATTGGACTCACTGTAGCTTTCAGCTTTTAGAAGACAACCCCCCCTTTCTTTTTCACAAAGGAAAACTAAACAAAACCCCTACCACACAGCACTTCCACCTACAAAGTCTTAAGGAAAATGCACAGCCTGAATACACAGGAAGTCAAACTAGATGGAAGCATAGCTCATTCGGGTCTATTAATAAACAAGCGATTAACTATTGCTCTAATTGTTGTTTGCTATCGATGGAAGGGGGGCTATTTTCCTCCTCTTCCATCAGGGAGGGATTTATACCAATATAAATCAGTGACAAAGTCACGGAACTGGCCCCTGACACCAACGCAATCACACAGCTAAAAACAGCAACAAAGGCTTTGGCTAGAAATTACCCACAGCTTATCTGCAAAGACAAATAATTTGCCTCTTTAAATGGCAGCCTAAGTAAAGATACCAAGCCAGCTTACAATTAGCCAAGCAGTCCCAGCCATGTTTAAGCTTTTCTGTACTGAAAGGTTATTAAAATCTAGCATTTAGCTTTTATTTTACTACCTTATCCTACCATGCGGTTTCATCAAAACATGATTTAGAGCATGAAGCTTCTATCTAAAGACAACACAGAGACCTGAGGAAAGACAAGTCTCCCTTGCACATACCAAATAAGGCCTATTTGGGAAACCAATCACTCCATCACTTTTCCATTATAAAATAAATAAAAAATAATCGCCTTCATAAAAAAATCAGCCAAGTATTGGGAAGAATGATTCTTTTAAAAAACCAACAACAAAACAAGCTTTTCTACCTGTGTATGGTGGAATGTTTATTGCAAGACCACAACAGTCCCGAGTCTGAACCTTACAACTACCACACATCATCATTAGAGGCTTTTGTGCAACCTTCTGGCTGTACAAAGGAATGAGCATTGTGTGGATGTATGAAAAACTGCAAAGAATGCTTTCCAGCTTACAGGAACTGCCAGTAACCCAAAGCATCTTTCAAGGAAAGAGCGAAAAAGTTGAAAAAGCCCTCCATTTCCAACTGAGTGCACCCAAACACATTCTCCAATAAGTAGAGCACTTTCTAAAAGATATATTCATACAGTGAAGCTCTAATCAAGTTTCCTCTTCAACATGAAATGAGAAACAACTCATTCTCCTACCTTGCTCCTAGATACCGTACCTTGTAAGGTATATTCTCAGCTCCAAAACACAAGCATCCAGAGGAGACCACGTCCTTCAGCAGCCATACCTGCACTGCTTCACCACTCCATGAGGTACAGGCAGGAAGGATTAATTATTCCATTAGCAACATACCATGCACCTGAAACTTAATACTATGGCCAGGCCACCTGTGGGCTTAACCTCCTGGCAATTACAGTAGAGTTATTACTCCTCTCTCCTGACAGATGTGAGTCAGAACAGCTGCATTTTAATTCTGCTACAAGTCTTTGACCAGAGTTGTGTTTTACAGGAGAACATGGACTTTTTTGCATGTGCACAACTTTCCTCCTGTTGCTTGACCACTGGCACAGGCTTTTACTTGCATCCTATTGTAGCTTTTCTTTCTATGGAGCAAAGCAGTAAGACTTATCTGTGGTGTTAGAAACCAGCATTTGAGAAGGAAAAAGAAAGAGATGAGTTTAGCAGCAGTACTTGGTGATGGGACAAAATATGCGGACTGGACTATCTGAAATGCTTGTGAGTAAGCTTAAGGAAGGCTTTACAGTTACAGCTGCTGGCATGGTGGCAAAAGGGTAGGTGACTCTCTCACTTGCCTGCACCTGGTTGGTGAAACTCTGCAACAGATAGATGAGAGATGACTCAGAGGCCCTTGTGAAACAGTCACCCAAGGCTATAGTGGTTCCTACTGGTCCATCAGCATATTGTAGCTGATGACAAAATAGGCTGCATGCCTCTAAAATGGTGCAGGCATGTGGTAGTTTTTGTTTGTTTTTAAAGACAGTTTAGTGCTTATGAAAGATGGTATGGCAGCTCAGGCAGCTAAGGCACCCCAAGAATGCAGTAATTACAGCACCCATGTTAGCTGCTCTGACTTATCCACCCTGCCAGGGAATTGGCCATGGTGTATAGTTTGTGTTCAAGCTGCAAAACAGCAATTCTGCACACAACTGGTACTCCACAACTCTTAGCTTACCAAGATCTTAAAGAAAACAAACTTTTCTGGATTTAATTAAAAAACAACAAGAAGTAACCCAGAGGCTGCATATTCCACATGACATTATCCTCACTTATTAGAAACGTATTTCAGTGTTTCTCTCATTATAAAGGAAAAAGATTAGATACTTTGCATTGCTGCCTGCAGCTACATTTTTCAAACCTGGGTGTCAAAAGTCAAAGCTCCTAAATCCACACTGAACTACTTAAAGGGGCTCTACCTTAACTAGACATTGCACACAATTTTTCCTGAAACAAAGCGGGGGGGGGTTGCAGACACCTAACTTTTTCTAACTTTAAAAAGAAATCATCCCATTATATACATGGAAGTGTCCAAATACAGGCATCTGAAGTTAGCAGAGGAAAAGTTTGACCACACTGGCCAGAAGAGTTAAGATGACAGATACATCCTGACATAGCTGTTTGCTGTTGTACTAGTAATGCAAGGAAGAAATAATAGTGTATAGAAGGAGTGGAAAATAGAAAAGAGTAAGGTTGAGATGAACAATGAGGGATTTGTTAAGTGTGCATCTTAGAAAGGGGGCCAGGACTTCAAGAGAGCACAGGGAACAGGGTGCCCCATCTCATCAACAGAGACCCCCCAAGGTTGGCCTCGAGAAACACTGAGTCAGCAAGATGCCGACTGCTGCACATCTGCTGTGTGTCCTGCAAAGCAACAACTGACCTGCTGGGTTTGCCCTACCTGCTCTGTGTACAAAATTTCTTTAGCCCTCAAAAGCTGTAATTTGAAGAGTAGAGACACAATTTTCACACAGCTGAGACATACAACAGTCTGTACAATTTTACCAAGTGCATGCCTACACGAACCCCTAATTATCTGCACTGTCATGTATAATTAGTCAGGCTCAGTATGTAGTAATCATAAATATGTGAATGTTAGGTACACTACACACATTCAATAGCATTCTGTGTTTGTACACAGGCAATTCTCAGTAAATACAGCTAAGATCACACCCTGAAACTGGGAAGCAAAATAAACAAAAGATTTAGTGTACATGTCATTTATCCCAGGACCTTACATGAACACAGAAAACTCCTTTTTAAAATATATAATCAAGTGTTTTCTGTGGGGTTTTTTTTCCTTTTAAATAATTGGACACAGCGCTTCCATGGCCTGCACTAACGACAGAAATTGAAGCTCATTATTCAAGCCTGCTATGATCAATATACAGAAAACACATGGACAGGACTGCCTGCTCATGACTAGCACACAATTTTTAAGGTCAGTGAAAGTTACTGTATGATGATCTCAAAAAAACAGACATAATCAGAGAAATACAAAGGTGGAAAAGAAAGAAGGATGCACTGTGCACATCTCAGCACACCTAAACTGTATTTCATGTAGTTGAACCTACCATTTGCAAAAATCTGGAACTACTCAAACATGAAACTCAGCATATAAACCAGGGTTAACTTAACTCAAGCATGAAAAGGCTGGCTAAATCTACAGCAGCCAAATCTCATCCATCTCTTTCTCTGAGTATCAGAAAGATTGAAGTGTTAATAGCTGTCTTCTTGACTCATTACCTTACAGGCTTTAAAATCTGCATAAAAATAGATTTCAAAAAATATCTTATTCAAATCAACCACATTTGACTGCAGCTACATCAAACAGAGTCCCAGTTTTATCTGAGATATGCTGCTTCGTGTCAGTTAGTTGACACAACCACGCGTCTGCCTCTGTGCTAAATACATGTGCATGCAGAGAGGAGGGGGAGAGGAAGGAGGACAGCACAAGCTCATATGCAAACATGCTGCTATCTGTTTTTTTCCAGTTGGAAAAAATTGTTAGCACAGCTCAATCAAATCTATTGAAAAGAGCTAGGGACTCATTCAATCACCCTATTTTGACAAGTTCTTTATCCTGGGCCTTATCCCAAATGTGCTGAAGACCACAGGAGTTCCTCAGCTGACCTCACTGGGGGTTGGATCAGACCCACTCTGCAAGTAATCTCATTTGATAGGGTTGTTTTAATTGGCTAGAAAAAGAAGTATTGCAGAGCATTAAAAAGACGGACAAAATCTTACTTATGGAAAGCAGCAGCAAGGCTTGAGCACAGTAAAGGCAATCTAAGGATTCTGCCCTTGCTGTATGGGCACTAGGGTAATTGAGGGTAAAACATATATAATCTGGGCAACAAGATTACTTCTCAATTACCAAATATGTGATTTAACCCACTGCTTAAATTTTATGTGATAACACTGGTCCTGTTCCCAGTACCCTGTCCTTTGTAAACACTTCAGCCAGCCACAGACATGGGCAATGTCAATACTCCAGCTCTGCTTCCATGCTCAACCACATCCCAAAGCAAGCTAAAAGAAGCCCTTTTAGCTGTGGCCTCCTCTGATGGATCCATATGCAAGCCTTTCAGAGCAGTAATGTCTGCAGCATCCTGTAGATGTGCATTAAAAAATGCACTGTCCAAGTTGTCACACTATCTCATCAATTAATTTGCTACATGTGCTGTTTCTGATTCATAGAGCAGTGATCTCCAAACTTTTTTGATCATGTACCCCTAATAGTAGAACATTTTTGAGCACACACTCCCAATGTATGTATATGTACTCATTTATATATTATATACATCTACCACTGTACTCATAAATGACATACATAATAAGGCATACACAGAAGTAAAATTAAGACATTATGAGATAAAGATGCAGTAAACTTCTTTTAATTAATTATACGAAAAAATATTTTCTTCATGCACTCTAATGGATTATCTTGCACATCCCCTGGGGTTCACACAGTTCACTTTAGTACCACAGGGGACTCAGATATGTTCCCTCTCCCATTGCCAATGACATTTCAAAGTCTTAACCATAAGCAAACAGACCCTAGCCTGTTCTTCAGACAAAGCTGGCAATGAGTCCTGGGCAACACAACAGATGTTTGCTTTCTGCATCTCCTTGTTGCCACTGTATCACATAACTACTCAGCACTGCTGGCTTCTGCTCAGTGCTTCGCTTTCATAAGGCTGTTCCTGAATTTCCAGTTACAATCAGTGAATTAAGCCCCCCTCCCCTTTAAGAGTGTTTATATTCTGCAAGCAAAATTAAAAATACAAGTCTTCTCATCTTTATTTGTATGCACTGAAAAAATCACATAACACTTTGCTACATCTTTCACTTGCTCTTTTTGTATCTTCCTTCCTTTCCATCCTACCAGAGACTTCAGTCTTCCCATATTTTCTCAGCCACTCATCCCTCCACAGAAGTTTACCAAAAATCTGCCCACTAAGCTGAATTCTTAGCATCTTTACCTCTTTCCTAACAATATCTCTTACTGGTCTCCTAAAAAAATTTCCTCAAATTCATGAGTCCTGAGACATGAAGGCAAGAACATGTGTTATCGAGCTTATTTGCACAGAGGAGCCAAAATCACCTAATAAGATAGAGCTTTAAAGCTTTATCAGTTTATGAATAGGCTTAGAGGATAACCCAGGTGTCTGCAATTGCTGGGGGTTGGACTCAGCATCTCAGGAGCCTCCTTTCCAGACTTCCCCTGACACACTCTCTCATCCCTACCTTTGGCTTCCTTACTGCTGTTTATTGCTGGGCTGCACCATAAGCAGTAGAAAGTAGAAAACATCCCTTCATTCATTTTTTGACAGGTCTACCCATTCCTGTATTTCACAAGCTATAAAAAAGGCATGTCAAATTTACAGCACCACACCTATTATCATTTCTAGTCAAAGGCAGGGCCCCCACACTTGTCTGCAGGCTGACTGCTTTCCCTGTAAGCCATCCCCTTATTAACATCAATTGCAAATCAAACTGTAGAGGTGAAATTAATCACTGTGCAAGGAGTCAGCAGGTATCCTACTTCAGCCCATCAAAATAGGGCTTACATTAAACTCTAAGTAGTGCTTTGGTCTTCTATTAAGTCTTCAGAGAGGCTGTACTGCACTTTTTCCGAGTTCCATTTCATGCAAACCATAACACTAGGAAAATGCTCTTCAGCACTTAGGCTCTGTGCAAATATTACAAGAGAAAAAAACAACAACAACCTTCAACAGATAGGCTAAGGGCCACTATATTAGGGAACACTTGAATGGGTTTCTTTCAATGCCATTTTATTCTAAGAAATTGATTGCTTTTCTGAGAAAATTATAAGTGATGTGATCTGATAACCTGTAATAAACACATTATGTTCTCAAAAATGCATCTTATCAAGTGGAAAATACCTTTAAAGCTTCTCAAACTACATGAGCTTCCAAATGCATATCTTTGTTACTCACATACCAACAGGAAAACAATCTTGAGAAAGACTGAGAAAACCTTACTAAAACCAGAAGCCAGTGTTCAAGTATGATCTTTCTTAAGATTTCATAGCAACATAGTTCCATTGACTTCTATGAAAAAAAAAATCTAATTTGTGTTTAAGGGAAAACAAACCCATAACTGCTTCTGGAGAAATTCTACAACCCTCGTATTTTCTGTCTCACTGTCTTGACCAGTCTCTCCTCTTCTGCTGAGGGTTTAACCAGAACTGCAGCTATCCTGCATAGGAGAAGAGGCATCACAGGGCTTTTAAAACTGTTGCATCCAAAAGACTGAACCTATGCTGTTTTCCTTCACACAGCCATGGCAAAACTATGACTTTATCACAAAATCCTTACTCTTACAGGACTACCAGTACACCACATCACACACCCTGCAGGAGCAAAGCCACCCTGCCCAGGACTGAATAGAGCACTACCAGGGGAATCAGAATGCTCAAGGCTCTGCCAGCAGAGCTGTATCCATCAAGGATCACACTTCTTCATACTCCTGGCACATCACCATCTTGTAGTACAGAATCATACATTAAGCCCAGTTTATTTCTCTGAGAGCAAGTAAGAAGCACTGCTATAGAAAGATGGGGGAACATCCTATCCTTGCCAGATAGTGCTTCTCTTCTGGCAGAGGGGAAGAAAAAATCCACAGCTCTTTTATTCACTTCACCTCAAATTAAAGTACTCCTCCATCAAAGTTTGAACTCACACTAGAGAGGTAGCACATCACTGCAGAGCTTCATATTTACGCATGGCTTCTAGTCAGTGAACGCGACATCTGCCTTTAGGTTGGGTCTCAAATATTTCAGTACCACAATCCCTCACTATGCCATCCAGAAACAGATTCTGCTGCCCAACACCACCAGCACAGGCTCTCTTTGTAGGAAAAATGCCCACGATGGTGCTCCAGAGGATACACAAGCAGGCTGCTTCATCTGGGCTTCTATACTCTGTGCTGGTTACTGATTACAGAGTTACCCTCTCTCAGCTAATTAATCATGTTGTCTGCAAGCAAGAGAATCTCACTGATCTTAAAATAAGTGTTATCTGCCTCTATGAGAAAATATGAGAAAATAAGAGAAAAGAGCAGAATACAGGAGGAAGATGTTGACCATTTAATTTCAGTAGATCTTGTCCTTCACATAAAACACCCACTGATTAAATCCATAGCAGATAACACAGCACAGACACCTTTACACTAGTTCAAAATTAATTGATACCAATTTGGCTTTCTTTAAAGGGAATAAAATAACTGCAAGAACATTTCTCAAAATTACCAACAAAAAAGTGCAATTATTTTATTAATTCAGTATAAAGAATGTCAAACTTCCAGATAAACCTGTGCAGGTGTGTGAGCATACCTGCAGGAACAGAACACTTCCATGAACTGTTTTCCCTCTTGATATGACCCTCTACTTACACGCCAAAAAGAAAGGGCAAAACACAACAAATACTACTGTCTTGTTTGTTTGCTGATGCACAAGCATGACTGTGTGCACAGAAATCCCATCCCACTGCCACCTCTCCCAAGCATGCATGGCAGCAGGAGGCCAGTCTCTTCCCAGAAGGCACAGGATGGTGCTAAGTGCTGATGGCTGCATTTGGCCTTTACACATACATTTAGAGAAGCGTGATATCTAGGCAAGAATGGGGG
>VWZO01013309.1:407807-468298 GCA_013396975.1 Bucco capensis
GTTGGCTAGTGAGTTTAGAGGTGACTGGGGTGAGTGCTAGCCTTCATCAATCAGTAGAAAGTGTACAAAAGGCCTCAACTTCAAAAAAAAAAATCCCCTCTCTCTATCTCCTGCCCTTCTTGCAGTTTCTCCCCTAAGCATGCATTCAGTATTTCCTCCTGGACTGTTTGTACATACTCCTCCATGCCAAGCATTATGGCAAGCCCACCAGATGAATAAGACCTCTGTGAAGCTCACAGGTGCTGCTGTAACAAATATGGCAGTAAGCCAGGAAAGCCAAATGATTATATATGCCTTTAACAGGTGTAGGAAGGATGGGAAGGGTGTGGGAGAAGGGGAAGGAGGGAGGGATATAGAAGTTTAACACTACAGCATTGTTATAATGGATATTTGTTTCTTACAAAAGCCACACTGATGTGTACATACAGAGTAAATGAAAACAACAGGTTTCTAGACTTTTTCAGCATGTGATGTTCTAGGTGAGAGTTGACACTATGCATACAATGAAAGAAATGTACAAAAGGATTAATCACACAGGCAACTGCAAACCAGAGCTCCCACAGCTGGATGAGAGTAAAGACTAAATTGAGTTGCAGTAAAAATATGCTAAATCAATATTAGCCACAGGCAGCAGGAACAAATCTTTATTTGAAGACAGTTTAAACAGCCCTCCCCTTTCTCGCCCTCCCCTTTCTCCCTCCCATACACACTATTTCTGAAAGGTCTCTCACTACTGTGAGGAATAGCTAGAATTGTACCACCAGATCCTACAAAGGGACAGGTGAAGCAGGATTCGTGCCGAGCTAACAGTCACACCATGGTACTGAGGGACTGACACTGCTGTCCCAGAGCTGGGACAGCCAGCAAGTACATGAGCGCAGCACAAAGGACTCCCTGGAGAGTCTATCATACCTCCTCTGGGCACTTGCATTGGTGAGGAAACACAGCATTACCAGCAAACCACAGGCCACAGCCTCCCCCTTTTCTCATTGTGGTTCTAGACCACCCGCCTCTGGGCACCTGCCCCAGTCCACAAGGGCAAATAACTGTGTTAATCATTCAGCATGGAGGCTCTGATGATCAAACAAGCTACAAGGAGCAGCAGCAGACATGCAGGCGATGAAGTGTGACAAGAAGCTGTTTTTCCCTAACAGTACAGAATAACCACAGCCATCTAACCCCACAGACTTGGCTTTTGAAAAAACACAGGAAGGGCATGAAGTTGAGATGAACACTGCATGTTCTTCCTTGAGCCCAAGTCATCTAAGTAGGAGACTGCATGTGCATCAAACTTGCTAGGAACTCAGCTCAGCCCATATGATGCAGGGCAGGAAAGGCATGGACAAGCCAAGTCAGCTTTCAGATAGTGACAAGGCATTCAGTGCTACCACAACTTTCCCCTTGTTCTGTAATCACCACTTGCAAAAACAATTGAAATAAGGTTCCTGGAATTTATTATAGACACTTGGCTTTGTTATTGACGTTCAGGAAACACTGCAGCTACAGTGGGGAGGAGAGATAGTTTCATGGTACTACTTTTCCACAGAAGCCCAACATGACACATAAGAGCTAGCATACTGCCAAGAAAGCCTGACATTTTAGGTCCACTCTCAGCTCTAACATGGATGTGTGCATCAGCAGCGTATAATTTCTGTGTTCAAGCTCCCCCACCTTTAGATGGAAAAAAAATGCTCTTGCAAGAATTCCAGGTTTGTTTATCAAACAGCTGAAGTCTTATAGCACATGGTGCTGCAGAAACCAGTGGAAGTACAAGTCTGTGCTAAAGCTGTGTTAGCCTAACTCTTCTTCCATAAAGGACAGCCCCTTCTTTCTTCTTTCTCAATGACCACACTTTTTAAATCTAAACAGTGCTCAGCAGTCAGTTTAGCTTTTAGGATCAGTAACGTGGAAGGAAAGGTAGGCAAGGAAGTAGATTAATAAATTTATTTATAAAGATAGCCTGGAAAAGAGAAGGTTGAGGGGAGACCTCATGGCTCTCTCACTACCTGAAGGGAAGTTGTAGAGAGGCAGGGACTGCTCTGTTCACCCTAGTGGGGAGTGACAGGACAAAGGGAAATGGATGGAAATTGCATCAGGGGAGGTTCAGGCTAGACATTAGGAGGAATTTCTTTACTGAAAGGGTTGTCAGCCATTGGAACAGGCTGCCCAGGGAGGGGGTTGAGTCACCATCCCTGGAATTTTTAAGAGACAGGTAGATCTTGCATTGGGAGGCATCATTTAGTAAGTTGATAGGGCTAGGACAAAGGCTGGGCTTGATGATCTCCAAGGTCTCTTCCAGCTGTAACTGTTCTATGATTCTATGATACAGCATTGACAGCTTCAATAGCTAAATTCAAGAGAACATGGCAATCAGCAAATCCAGATGATGCATATCTGAACTAATGGAAGGAGCTTTCAACATTACACTAGTGGTCCAGCTTTTGAAAGTAAAAGCTTGCAGAGGTTGGATTAGCTTGGCTGGCAAAGTAAAAGTACAGTGGGCATCTGATTTACTTTTTGGAAAATAGAATTTAACTTCAACACACTAGTAAGCAGTATCCCATCTACTCCACCAGTTCCCTTCCAAGTCGTGTTTCTAGGAGGGCTTCTCTGTGAGGAATGTGGAGGGTACAGATGGATTGCTTCCCTGTTTATTCTTTTACTAGGAATTTCAGTGAGCACCTCTATCATACAGATAAAATTAATGTATGCTTACCTTGCAGCAGGGAAGACAAATGCACTAAACTTTACACAGAACAAGATGACCTCATGCTTTTAAAAAAGATCTTTTTAGGGATTTTTGCAAGGGACAAGACTTTGCACTTAACAGCAAGCTGCAGCTAAGAACACCTAACAGTCCAAGTGACTCAATACATTACAATCTACTGACAAATTCTCATTTCAAAGCTCTTCAAGAATCACCTTTCTGGTTTACATATTTCTTAGGGGCAAGCCCATTGTGTCCTTTGGAGCACTGGCAATCTTCATTCCAGCAGGACCAAGGTGGCAATTACCCTTCATTAAGAGATGGGATAGAAAGAGAAGTCAAAGACTTTTCATTTAGCTTTATGTGAGCACCAAGCAGAGGCTTTTGTACTTTCTCTGCAGCAATTCAATTTCAGAGGAGAAACAGATGAGGTAGAGGAACCTGCACAGGGCTGGTGGATCTAAGTTTCATGGGGGGTCACAGAGCTACTTTGGAGAAAAGAGACTTGTAGCTAGTAGGCTCACATGTAAAGACTGCAATGGAAAACTCTAGATCCGCTCCACTGACAGAGAATGAATACTTCCCTACATCCCTCAGCACTACGTGCAGAGATAAAGGTTTGCCCCTTGATGCTTAGCAGAAGTCTGACTTTTGAGTCAAAACAGTAGTGTGTCATCTGTCTGCCTGGGCTACACTGTCCATGTGGCGTCTGCTTGATCTTCTGAGACTGAAGAAATGCTGGAGATAAAGTATGTGCAAATAAAAATAGTTTCAAAAAGAATGCTGGTGATAACACCCAGTAGTACCTTGTTGCTTCATGCTTCCAAACGTTCTTAAAGAGCTGCTCATGCCTCATGAGGAAATAGGCAGCACTTTCTGCTTACAAAAATAACTGACACTCCAAATTTCCTCCTCCCCAGTGTATTAGGGGAGATATTGGCATATAAACAGGATGCACATGTTCAAGAGGCTTTTTCATCACTAATAGACCCTGATCCCAAGGACACCAATAGCCCTCGTGCTCCCTTTGCAGCCCAGAGACTGAAGCAAAGGGTCAAAATGGGAAAAACAACCATCCCTATTATCTGTAGCCAAGATGACTAAGGCTTGAGAGCTCAGATTTCAGATGGGAAAATGAGAAATACATGCCCCAGAAAACCCTCAAGCAGTCCAAATTCTATTTTCAAGAGTGAAGGGGAATGCAGGCTGTATAATGCCTTGCCTGTGCCTCCAATTCTGTGAAGCCATAGAAAAGAGGAAAAAAAAACCCCAAACCATCCAGCTTCCCCAGTGGAGAAAAATATTGAATTATTCTTTTTAAAGTCTCCAAACACCAAAAAGAGCTCAGGTAGGTCAACAGCAATAAAAAATAAATATAAAAGAGGGAGAATCATATGAGCCCCTCTGATGACATGCTTCTCTAAAAATAAGCATGGGCACCAATTTTACCCCCAAATCCAATGAGCTGAAGATTGTGTTACAGCTACACAGCCACACTGCAAGATAATAGGGGATGGGAGCCAGATTCACACCTCACCTAAATCAGCACAGCGCTGCTGGAGTCGCTGCAGATATTTTGAACAGCCCCAGTGGAAGATCTAGCCACACATTTTTGTGTGTGATACACACAGCTCTTGAGCAGTGTGACCAGCTTTAATCAAGTACATGCTTTTCCAATCACAAGTATCTCACATGCTTCATTATTCAAATTTTATATAAAGAAAAAATTTAAAGATTTCAAGGTGCCCTGAGGACCAAACATTTTACAGGAAAGCAGTTAGAAGTAAGGCATTAGGTATTTAAAGTTGTGCTTTGTTTGTTTTTTTCCTTTTTGTTCTATTTAATGGATCAGGAGAGCTAGCAGGTTAAGAGGAAGGTTACAAAGAGGCCCAGTGAAACCACCCTCTCTTTCTTCATGGCTAGATCAGAGGGAATCTGGTTTATTTTTTCTGTCTTGTAACATAGGTCAAAGTATTAAAAAACTGAGCATCACCAACCTCTTGCTTACAATTTTTGGGCTCACACATATGACAAAACTGGCAGAAGAGGTTAAGTTTGAAGCAACTTGGACCTCTAGGGACACTGTGAAGTACTTTAGCATAATCTAAATTCATAAGGACCCCTTTAATGTCTAAGTAAACTAACAAATGCTTTTGGAACAGTCTAGCATTCCCTAAGGAAAGAGAGCTGTGTAGTAATAATCACTGAATTACCCAAATAGTCTAAAAAAATAGTCTGATAAAAAAATCCTATTAGAGCTGCTCCCTTCCTTTGGTAAAGGTAATTGCGTTCTTTTCGCTTTCTAAAATCAGCAGTCACCAACTTCCTCCCAAAGAGAAGTGCCATTTCTGGTAACTGGTGACAGACTACCACAAGGAAGGTAATTTAGTCTGGACTGTGTTCCTGCCACCAGACTGGGATGATGCTACTGGAGAACTATGAAGAAGCTCCTCAACCAGGATCCACTACTAACATGCCGCATCCTGGCTTTGGACAAGAATACACTTGAAGTTAGATGAGCACCTACTTTGAAAGATGAGCTCCTTCAGAGCTACATTGCTGTGTGCTTTGTAAATGCACATTTCTAGAAGCAAGAGGGAACTCTGTTCTACCTCCAGAAAAAAAACCAGAATTATTCCTATGGCCAAATGACCCACGACACTACAACTGGGAATGATGCTTCCACTCAAAGCAAACTCCTGCTATGTTGTCATAGTTGCTAGAAAAATAGGACAACTTCTCAATAATTTGAATTGCATTTCTTGCAAAAAAATTACTTTGTGTAAAGAAGCAAAATTAGAGTATCGTACATTACCAGAAGGCACATTGTTCTATTTTCTTAATCTGTGTCACTTCAGAAGAGTTCTACTGACCTGCTAATGTGTGGTCAAGAAGGAAAATATCCTTTCTTACTATGTACAAGTAGAAAGCATAGAGAGGCTTGTTTTTTCTCCAATCCACAGCACTGTTAATTCATTTAGGATAAGGCAAATACAACATACATCACAGACTATTTCTGGGAGATCGTGACATTTTCTCACTGCCTCACTCTTGCTTATTCCAGTATTTACCCAAATTGGATGGATGTCAGTACTGTAAGCAAAGCCTTCTTCCAGGACACTAGCCAACAGTTATTAGTTGATAATGAATACAGCAGTACCAGCAATCCTCTGGTTTAGATCACAGGATCTGCAGGGCAAGAAAGCCTCTATGTTTTGTACAATCAGACACAGGGGGCTGGAAGGATCCTGATTACTTCCAGGAGGGACCAAAGACCAGCTCTGGGAGCTAGTCATGTCAGTAGATGCTCTCACTCAGCCATCAGACACAGGGGTTCTTGGAGAGGAAAAAAACAGCTAAGAGATTGCCAGCAAGTAGATCATTGCAAAGTGGTAAACAGGGGATTAAAGTAAAACACTGATGCCCTATGTGGTAGAGCCTAGTAGTGGTGCAGGAAGAGCACATTATGGAGCAGAGCCTTGAGGTGGGAATGAAACAGAGATATGGCAGTTTTGCTACTCTTTTCCCTACAGCTAACATCAAGGCTTCCACTCTTTCAGCTGAAGGTCAAAGCACAAAGGCTTGGTAATAATGAACCAAATCAGGCTCCCATTTAAAGTGGCTTCTAGAGAAGCACAAGTGCTTAACATCAGTGACCAAGGCAGCTGTGGAACTCACTGCAACACTCTGCCCATTTCATCAAGTACAGTAAAGACTCAATATCCATATGCCATTAATAAAAGGCTAAGAGAGTCATCAATTAGTACTCAAGAAAGTTAATAGCCGAGGTAAGGGTTTGGGGGTTTTTTGCCTTGGTTTGTTTTTTGATGGTTCTGGTTTGGTTTATTTCAGTTGGGTTTTGGGGGGGTTTTATTTGGAGATAGGCTCCCAGTAAATTCAGGGAGTGGCTTGTAACTAATTAAATGATCTCCGGAAGAAGAATCTCTGATTTAGCCAGTGACAACAGCTGAATCAGTAGAAGCACTTCTAATGGCTCCAGACTTGCATGCTTGTACAGTAGCAGTCCCCACTGTGCAGGCGCTGTTCAAAGCAGGGAGCACAAACTCTGCCAGATGTCCTGCCCATCCCATGGCCTAGCGTAGAGCAACAATGCCATGTATCCACAATAGCTGTGCAATTCACACACAGTATCAGTGCTGGAAGTAAGCCCAGATTCAGCCCTGGTCATTCATAAATATGGAGAGAACCCAAGTCCTTGATTATAAACACTCTTACATGCAGTTATTTCAAGTGACTGAATAATTCAGGCTTTCTTCCCAGATATGGCACAATATTGAGCTATGTAAGAACACAACTCTGCTCAGGCACAGTCTGACATCTCCGTACATTGGCCCTTCTCTCCAGCACAGCTTCTAAACTGAGGAAAAACTTAAAAAAATGTGAGGTCTCATGGCAGCACCTTCTCCCTCCAGAGCATCCCCCCCTCCTCTCCTGCCTAGACCCCGTTGTGTATTTAGCACTTTACCTTAACACTAGGATTCAAAGACAAGACAAACTGTCCCAACAGCATGCTGAGGTGACACACACTCCATGGCTGGCAGTGTTAGACTACCATGACTGTGGCATTTTGAACTCCAGGAAGAGTTTAAGCAGAAGCATATCCATAGCCAAGTACAGTTGCACAAGAGGCAAAAATGCAACCCAAGAGCAAGATCACAGAGAAAGTGAATTCTAATCCCAGTCTCCATCACAACCCATCTCATCCATTTCAACAGCACATACACGCTTCATGGGGTTGCTGTAAGAACCAGATAGCTAGAAGTTAAAGAAGGGTTTAAATTTAAGGAGGCCTTTCCATCTTTAGTAAAGCAGAAAATACGCCCACCCTTCTCCGCAGTTATCTAACACTTTCTACTGAAACAGCTTTTTCTCAGTGACTTGCTCATGCACCTCACTATTGACTGACTGACTTCATTCTCCCAGTTCTCCCTTGCCTACACCATGTTGGAGATCCATTTCTTGACTGGTACTGGGCTATGACACCATGCATTAGAAAGGTATCTTACTCTTTGAAGACAACCACTGACTCCAGTGAGAGGTCTCCTGGACAGAGCAGCATCACCCTGAACTGTGTCAGGACCCAGCTCCAATTTCCTGCATCACAACAGATCAAGGTGCTGGCTGATTTAACATCCCAGGAGCCACATGTGAAAATGCTCTGGCCATCCTTTCCCTGCTATACACATGTATATGTTCTCAATTTACATACAAGTAACCGAGCAAATAAACAAGAAGTGCTTATTGCTTTGCAAGGTGACTTTCAAATCTGACGATCTCAGAATTTTCTTAGAGAAGTATTCCATTATCTACATGCATTGTATCAGAAGAACAGACAACAGCTTTTTACAGGATTAGTTATTTGATCCCTGCAGCAACACATTCCTGACACGGTTTTACAGCACTCTGTGGAGTTTTGTAGAAATACTTCTTCCATCTCTCCAACAGACAGTACACATACAGAAGCACACCTCCTGTATGGGTGCAAGCTTGCTTCCAGTCTTTATAACCAACTCTCAGCTGCACAATATTCAACAGAAAAAGTAAATTATCATTCCCTATTGCATTATATGAAAGGGCAGAATACTGCTAGCTATTTAAGTCTCTGCATAATACTTTTAACCTAGAACAGAGAGAAAGTGCATGCTTTGAAAGTAAATGCTTTGAAAGCTATTTTTCTTTGAAATGTTCAATTAGGTCTTCTGTTCTAGGTGAGTATGTCATACGGATAATGTTAAGCAGCAGAAATAATTCTTTCCACACTCATTCATTATACAAGTCCTGATATAAAACTGCATTAGAAATCAACTTGATAAAAACTTAGGTACTTCACAAATGCTCAGTTGATTCCTCAGATATCCACAATACAAGAAAATAATTATACTTGTCTTGCTATGAATTTGGACCATGTTTGTCAGTTTTGCTTTGGTGTTGTACTATGTTTAGCAGTTTGGTTTGAACCTTGATGGATAACCACAGCAAGGAACAAACACAAGAAGAAAAAGACCAGATCATTTAAATTAATTTTACCATAAAACATCTACAAAACCAAAATGCCCACACCTTAAAGTAATTTATTTTTCTGCAGCTAAGGGACATTTTACGGCAAGAGTGAAGACATTCCCAAAACTGCTTCTTCCGCATCTTTTGCAGACTGCAAAAATCTGCCAGTGCCTAGAGTGATGTTCTCCTGTTCACCTTTCACGTGTGCACTGTGCAAATGTTACCTTGAAAGTGGGAGAGACTGTTTCTTAAAAACAAACAGAAGAATCAAATAAAGAAGGTGCTTCAGTTCTTCAGTGTGGATGAAAATTTGAACTATTACCTGTCTTGCTCAAAAGGCAAACATCTCCCTACTAATCACAAAACATACTTTAAGGATCTGGCCCTTACTGCTCACTGTACACAGTAAGACTAAGAACTAAAGACGACTCCAATGCATTTAAGATTATTAGTCCAGCAACCACCTTTTCATCTTTCATTCAGCTATCAGCACTGTGTGGCCCCATTTCTATATCCCACATCACCCTTCATGGAAGTGTATGTGTGTAGGGAGAGAAATCATCATGGGTTTATTCTCGCTTGACTTCAGATAGTTGTGGTGCCTCTGCGGATGCACTTTATATTTCTAATGTCAGTCCATATGTCTAATCATCTCTGAACTTCACCAATGCATACTTTCAAAACATATTCAGAAGGACACACACAGTGGCACTCCAGGCTGCCTTCCTATTTATTTTTAAATGCTTCTACTCTAATGTCTGTGGGGAAAGGAGACCAGTCAGCATGCCTTCAGAGACCATGCTACAGGCTCCCAGCTCCTGCAGAGCTCCACAGCAGCCTGGCTCTTTAGCCTGGCTCCAGCTGAGCTCTCACCATTCACCCTCTTTGAGCACTGCCTGCTACTGCTTAGTTCATAAAGGTCCTTAAATGAAGAGTTAAAAGCTGTGCAGGAAAGTTGGAGCAAGCCTGCAAAAACATTGTGATAAGCTTGTGTGCAAGTGGAAAGGCAGCAGTACACAATGGCCAGAAGCCCATGTGCTCTGCCCTGGGCTAGACAAATTCTCCATCTCACTCCTCTGTTCTAAGTGATTCCAGGTCATATCCACACATCACAGAACTTTACTATTGTGCTCATGGTATTTGAACTTGGGGCAGGAAGCAGCTGGGCTGCAGTGTATGATCTCATATGGATCTGGGTAGATATTTCCAAGGGAGCATGGTGCAGTTTTTAGTAGGCTTAGTTTCTGTTCTATAGCTGTGTTTTTCTGCCAGGGGAAGGAAACAGACTCTGGCACAGGCAGTAGAGAGCTGGTGATAGAGTATCTTCAGAGGGAACCTTTGTGTTGCAGATGTTGAAAAGCAAACAGCTATCCAACAGCAAGAGAAATACAAAGATTGGCAAAGAATAGTAAAACACAGGTTCATCCCTGAACAGAGCTGTACCAGGGTCCTACACTGGAGGCTTCACCCCACCTGCTGAACACCAGTACCATGGGTTAAAACACAGGGAGGCATAAGGGAAAGCAGACAACGAAGAACCAGCACTGAGCATGGGAATGGGGCATCCATGAGTCTTTACATAAAGCCTGTGACCCAGAGGGTCCTCTGTCAGCACACACCACACAAGTTACAGCAACCTGAAGCCACCTATCTGTTAGAAGAGACTTTGATCCAGGCCCAGTTCTTAGGCAAAGCTGCCAGGGTTGAAAATAGAAGTAATCCCCTCCACCCCAACATCACTCTAGAAGACTCTGGAGGTTAGGTCTCACTCCCTGCCTCATACAGGAGAATTTTTCCTACCTTCTCCCACCGCCCCTAAGTCAGATAGGAGATTATCTTGCAGACCCTGCATGGTCATCTTAGTTACAATAAGAGTGAGCAAAGCAAGGCTGAGTAACAGGTAAGGCTGGGCAGGTGGGTGATACCCCTTTCTATAATCTGACACTAGAATAATTGCAGTAAATGTCACCGAAAGTTACCCTAATGCCTACATGTGCACTAACATGGGATATCCAGTAAGCAGCTGTGTTTTGACACAGTTAGATCAAAGAGGCTGCAGAACAAGAAGGTCATGGTATGGTTACAGTGTCTAAACAACTAAATCAGTGGGTACCACTAGGCCTGTCACTTGATCTCATTACCCTGACCTCACCAGCTCTGGAATTTAGTGACTTTCTCAGATCAATATTTCAAAAATGACTGAAGTTTTAGAGATATTCTCACAGTGTCAGCTAAATAATTCTATCAAAAGTCTAGGGAAGAGGAACACTTCTCTCCCCTTTCACCTTAGCAGGCATTTCTCAATTGCTCTGGATTACAGCACAGACCCAGGAGGTGAGCAATGATTTTCCTTTGCAATTTGCATCAGAGCATTTTTTTTCATTAGAACATCTCTGAGATCTTAAATATTTATTATATTTCTTAAATTAGACTGCTATTACAGTCTTTACATTTTTTCAGATCATATTTTCTAGGACTGTGCAAAGAAACATAGGAAGCTTTACTCTCCAATTTTGTCTTTTTCACCTCTCTAAAAAGAAAGCCAGGCTCCTTGGCTATCAACGTTGAATCACCTGCAATCATATTTCCTTTTGCAAACTTTAATTGTAACATGATGCATTCAAGGAGGAGGAAGCAGGGCTCAGTTCAGAGCCAATATACTGATACTACTTTGTGTTCTATGCACCTGACACCTGCTTGTCCGGTTCCAGCTCACCAAAAAGCTGACACTGGCCAGAAGAATTAAGTTAACTTGAGTTTCAATCTCCAGGCTTTGTTTTGTTTGGGTTTGGGGTTTGTTTTTCACAATAAAAATAGCCTACTTTTAAAAAACTTGGCTAAGGCTTCTCCCTTAAAGTTTTATTAGTTCTGCTCTGCAGTAAAACTGGCAACAAAAATCTCACAGCTTTGTCATGAATCCCTCATTATTTGGATTTTTCTGAAAGCATCAGTATTAAAGCTGCATGATTGCATAAGGAAGTAGAGATTGGGCATGGATAAAGGGCTCTAACTAAAGCTTATTGCTATACTTGTGGTTGCTAGGTAGAACTGAAAGCAATCTCAAAGTCCAGAAACCTATGAGCAAGTAAAGGCATGCTTATTGCTTAACTAGCAAAAGTGAGAGTCATCAGGGACAGGGTTCTGCCCTCCCCCACCCCCAAAAAACTCTGCACAATATTTTGGAGTTCCAACAATGAATTTCAGCATTCAAAATCCTGCAGTTGTGCATTCTCTGCCCATGGCAATGGCATGCGAGCATAAGAGGCTTTCCTAGCCACCTGGAAAGATAACACCCACCCCCAGCAGCAATGCACGGCAAACTGCCATCCCTCAGAGATGGCCAGATGGTTGTCTCTGTAAAGAGAAGTCTTTAAAAGTAAGGACTTGGGCTAGTGGAAAGTCTCCTATTCTTCAAGAGGCATGTTTTCTGCCAGAACTGTGAAAGATTCCCCCAACACTTCTGTTCCCAGTGTTCACACACTGAACAGTAGCCATGTTGATTATTTAGGAGGTTTTGGCTGTTATTGGAGCATTCTGTTGAAGAGCAGAGAGCTCTACTGCAAAGTAAGTTTCCAAAGCCTACCTACAAACCCCAGAACTGACTGAATGCTGGTAATCCTGCTGGGACTGGCACAGAGACTCATCTTCTCCAAGTTAAAGCATATAAAGTGAATTTATTCTGCTCTGTATTTCAGAGCTCATACTTCAATTTAGAGGAACTCCATGGAGTTCTACAGTACTGCTCTTGCTTTACAGCAAGGTAATAAAGATCATAATCAAGTCTTCTATGCTGCTAAGATATTTCTTATGTGCTTTTGTTAGGAAAGGTATACCCCTCTCATCACAAAGGCATGCATAGTTAGACAGCACATTCTGTAAAGATTTTTCTCCCAATGCAGCTGGCTCTAACTTTAACTAGGGCATTTGAGCACACTTACAGACTAAACATGAACAACAAAGTATTCTTCACAGAAAAAAATTAACTTTAAAACATCCATTTAACTTGCATTGGGCAGTTAGAAGAATGTTGTCTGCTTGCTTGCTTTTAGACACCGAGGTTAAAGGGAAATAGAGGTCTTAAGAATTTATCTCCTCTCCCTCCTCCTGTCCACGCACATGGAAGTGCCATGCTTCACAAAGCAAAGACAGAGCTGTACCCACATTCACCTGTGGCATTGCTGAACTCCTGTTCTCCCCCCAGGGATTCCTCACTCAAATCACAAATATCTGGTGGTTTAAAAAAATTCATCTTTTCATATATAAGTATATGAACTCAGAGTTAGCCTGTAAATAATCTGTAAAAGTCCAAGGTAAAGGAAATAAAGCTATAAATGAACAGCACAACTAAACTAATGAAAAGATACACTGTAAGTGCATGAACAACCTTTTGTTCGAAACATGTCTATTGTAAGAGGCACAGTCACAAGAATTCATGTTTTACACAACCCTCCAAGGCCAAATTTCAAGTTTCAGGGGCCTTCACCAGGAGAAGACTTCAACCAATCTTCTATACCATAACTAAGCTTACACTTTATTCTGACACACAATCAACATTAAACATAGATTAAATTGAGGAGCTGAAGAAACAATCAAGCCAAAAATGATATATCAGCTGGAACTGTGGCTAAGGGCAATCCCAATTTGTTTTTAGCTTCTCCAAAGAGATTAACTCATTGCTGAAGAGATGGCCTCTAATTAGGTTTATTTTTAGACACAGCATGCACAAAAATATTTAAAAATGCAGAGAGAGAGATTTGATCATAGGAAATGTCAACAACAGCCAGCTAATAATTGGAAGGAAATCATTGTTTCCCATTATCTCTGACATGCAAATCCTAGATTTGAAGTGAAATTGTAAAGCGACAGATTATGCAAGACATGGTTTCCACCTAAGAAAAAGCAGACAGTTTCTCTGAACATTGCATTTTCAGAGTTGAATGCATCCACCTGCTGGTAGCCAAGTTGAGGACTGCTGAGGATTCATTTGATCTTCCCCCGCAACTGGTAGCCATGTTCTGTCTGAACAGACATTGTCCATACAATGCAAACATTTGATATAAAGTGTACTACCCCACTATTCTGTGAGATACTATCCTGCAGTTTCAACTGAGTAGGGTTTCATAAACAGTTCAGGGAGAGGAAGGCTAGTGTGAAACTAGTTTAGAGGGAATAAAGCATCTGAAAATAATTAGATCATGTACTACCAAGATCTCCTAGTAAAAGCATGGCAGGGTGTGTCAACTGGCTGGAGCAAAGTGGCCAGTGGATACCCCAGGGAAACAATATGGCACCAGGAACTGTGGTCTGGTTGGCCAGTAGGCAAGTGCTTTGGGTATGCTGGGGAACTGTTCAGGAGGACAGGCAGGAATGATTAGGCTTGGCAACGTCAAGTGAAACATCACACAAGCATTATTGGACAAATCAGACAATCTCTGTCAATTTATCAGCCTGATCATTCTGATGATCCTTGTGCAGATCCTCAGCTGAAAAAAAACAGGCATGACCTACCGAGATCTGGTCCTGTGGCTCTAATAGTACCTGTGTTACCTGCAGCCACCTAAATGAAATGCTTTTCCTAGGTGAAGAGAATATAGCCTAGTACTGCCTGGATCTAAAGTGCAGGCACCAGGTCCCTCTACTGAGAAGAAAAACCCCACTGCCACTGGAGGGTTGACTTGGATAGGTTGAAGCTCGTCGAAATTTCCTTACCTCTGCACAAATGGAAGCATTGAGCTCTGTGCTTGTGCTGTTTAAACAAACTGCTGCTCAAGCATGGACTCATTGCACTTCCCAAGTGAGTAGTGATCTGAAATCCCTGTCATTCAACATTTATTAAAAACTTGTACAAAATAACCCTCGACACACCAAGCAACGGTCTTATCCCAGCATGTAGCACATGGTTACACTTTAGCTCAGTTCCAGGCAGAAACTGTTAGAGCCCTAGAGTCAAGACAGAGCATGGGGAAAGCTGCCATTGATTAACTGGTCTTTCACAGATCTTTTAATATCAAGGCCCCAAAAATCCTGCAATAATCAGGAGCTGCTGTCTAGATTCAGTGTGAAGACTCAGTGATGTGCTTTTGTCAATAAGCATACACACTTCATGCTTACTTGCTTTACTTAAAGTACAAATCATAAACGGTTGTGACAAATTCCCCAGTATTGAACCTTCACAGCTGCCAAGCAGCATGCTGCAGAACAGAAGAAAGAGGGATATAATTTTCTTCATTTTGTTATTTGACCTTCAGTTTTTCTGTTGTCCTTGGATCAGTCTGGAACTAAATATAGTCCTTTCAGCATTATTTATATGTTTAACCCAAAGCTACCCACGTGTGTCAAGGGACTATCACAACACTACTCTAAATTATTTTAACAGCTTATTTTAAATTGGAAAATGTGGGTTTTGAGAAACCATTGTCAATTAATTATGATTCCACAACCTCCTACCAACTCTCCTGTGTTTTGTAACAATTTGCTCACAGCCCACAAAACAAAGCCTCCAACTTGCTGAGAGAAAGTTTTTGAAACTGTCCAGCCTTTGAAAATGCTCTCTGTTCTTTAAATTAGCACATTGATAATGATTTTGGCCACCAGCCACTTAAAAATGCAATGCAATTTACAAATAAAACCATAGATGGATCAGCTGCATCCTTAGAGAACAGCAGTCATTGCGGCTGAAGCATGCCTTAGTGCATTATATCTCTACAAACTATTCTGGAATGGGAACCAAAACCCACCACATTCAACTGGAAGTCATTAGCATCTGAACACATACAGTAATTTCTCCCAAACTGAGCAATATATTTTGCAGTCAAAAGGTCTTTGCCAAGCAAGGCAAAGACAAAACAGCCACTGTAATAATCCTCCAGGAAACCTTGAGAAAGGACATTTTCTGCCTCAGGTAATGGTTCTGTGCTATGTATGCCAGCTACAGAACTAACCAAAATAACAGCGTTGGGTAGGTGGGTGGACAGATTGATGGGCACACATACACACAGAGTTTCTGTCACATAAGAGTAATTTCCTCTATAGCATCACAATTCTGCAAACAGCATCAAATTTCTTTTATTTACATAACCAGTGTGAGCAACTTCAGAGCAGAATTTATGGTACAGCTTGGGTTTCCGTGTGGGTTGCTCTTTCAGTGTATCAGTATTACATTTAACAATATTTTTCAGTCAGAAAAAAGTCCATGAGAAAATTGAAAGGTGAGAGAATTATTTCTAACTGTCCTTCAGGTAAGAATTTAAAAAAAACCTACCCTATTTATCACTGGTGTAAGTAATGCAAGCAAAATTCAGCCTATGAATTTAAAGGGTTTGCACTAGTAAAGCAGCTCAGGGCAGTTATTTAAGACTTCAGGATTTCTTGGATAATAAGTTGTCTATCTAAACTTTAATGAAATGTTTAATTTCTACAGTCAGCTCTATAGCTTGACACAAAGGTGTCACTTGGAAAAACAACTGGCCATTTTCACCAACTCAGACAAGAATTCTTTTAATCATCCCCATTCAAAGCCAAATTTTCAGAAGTAAGCATCTAAAACATTTTGCTCCTTTGAAGAAAAAAGTCACTATGTTACAATACTTGCCTTTCATTTCCTTAAAGCTCTGTTCAAGCTGCATAGATGCTGTAAAGCCTAAATACTCTGATATAAGTAAATCACCCTGGGAAACACATTCATAAATAAAACTTATAAAACAATGATTCATGTCCACTTGGCAGTTGATGAAATTTCAACTGAACTTTTGTTGCTGCTCCCTAACTTTACCAGGGCAATTGTACAACGTCAATGGAACAGAGTTCTCAAGCAAGCTTGTGACCCTGTTTTGATGACACAGTAAATCCAGGGTTAGGGCAAGAAGTCTCTGATCAAAATCATCCCAGTCATACCACCCAAAGCACTGAGCTGCTAGAAACAAGCTCTGTTAATTCAAATTGGTTAATATGAAAAGCGAACTTTGAACCAGATCAGGTCCAGCCTCTCTGCTCTCAGTAGCACAGCAGAAATGGCATAAATTATTTGTCTTGCACTACAATTAAATAAAAATTATCTCATGTGCCCACCCCAGATCTTCCTTAGAGAACGATCCAGTGCTGATAAGTGTGAACCAGCAGCCTGAGTGCTGCAATGACAGATACTGGAGTGCTGTGGAGAGATTGCACTTTTTCCACAAACACAGAACAACATAACAGAATGAAGATATACAAGGCAAAGCCAAGGTGGTGTCATAAAATACATTTGGGGTCAATAGCTAACAACCCTGTTATAAAAGTTCTATTGGTTTTACCCAAGCTTATTTCCTTAGCTGCCAGAAGTCATTTGGCTAGAGATGGGATAAGGAGGTTGCTTTGGGTGCTAAGTATGATCTATCCAAGGATCAGATCAGTGTGTTCTATTGCTTATTTAGAAGCCATTTGCTCTGAGTCACTTGCTATGTATTTATATCTAAATATAAATGTATACATGTGTGTACATACATGTATACTTAGAGTGCTTACATAAAAGCTCTTGAGAGCTTTTTGGACAAGAAACCACAGTATTTTCCTTCAGTTCTAAACCATACCTTATCAAGCCAACCAGAAGAATTGTTGACAAATTTTACAGCCCTCCTTGCCCCCTGCTAGCTCCATGGTCCTCCACGTCTCAGAAGCTACTGACTATTTATGGCAAAAAGATGGTCCATTAGCCTAGCAATACTCAAACTTTTATCATCCTTCTCTGCCCCTGCAAGGATAATACTACTCCCCCAGGCCTCAGTTTAGGAACATCTGGCTTAGTCACCTTCCTCCTGTACAGAAGTACAGGTCAGGACGGGGAGATGAACAGAAGGATGCTGCTGAGATGAGACATTTGCAACAGCACCTCTGCCAGGGGCTGACCTGCAACAATTCCCAAGCACATTAGACCTCACTGTGCACTTTAACTACCAGCTCCTCATCCAGCATCCTCTGCTTTTTCCAATGCCTGACCTCCTTCCATTGTGCTGCTGGGTCTCACTTCCCCACTGTACCTTTTGGCCATTCACTTGAGCCTCTGAGCTGTTCACCACAGCCAAACAAAAGCAGGAAAGCAAGAGGTGCCATCTACCAACAGGCTGATGGGGCACTTCTCATTGCCTCCCACCAGGTTTGTACCTGCAGCAGCCTTGTACCTGGCCACAAAACCATGGCAGCGCTAGAGGAACTCCTCACTGACACAGACAAGCACGCACAGGGCAGCTAACTCTGAATAACATTGTGACTGTATCCTCATCCCCTCCATGTTTATGATGCACTCAAACTCACTTAGATTCCTCCTCCTCATCCTCCCATGGACAAGAGTCCAAACCCCTTTGGAGTGAAGACACAGCAGCTGTGACTGCAGAACTCCTCCAGCGTATCCTTTAGCATTGCTAAGCTGCATGCTGTTAAATAACCAAACATCTCAGCTGTATTAGTAATATTACAGCACTGTAAGAGAAAAAATGTAGGTTTTTTTGTTGTTGGGAGGGGTTTTTTGTTCTGGTTTTTTTTTTTCTTTTATGATGGAGCTGCCACTGTCTGGAGGAAACCTGTGTTTTGCACAGAAGGGCACACACCTATTTCATATGGTGCATTGCAAGCTGCACAGAATAGAAAGCAGCTGGAGGAAAATGGCTATAGAGAAATGGTTCTCCTGGGCATCATCTGTTGATTTGTTTTGTTTATAGAAGGAATAAGATTTTTATCTCTGCTCAAAATATAAAATGTTTTCATGGCACTGAGCTCACTACTTGGCTATGTTCTCACTCAGAAACATAAATAATGAGGAGGGGAAGGAGGGAGAAAAGGCTTTACTACACAGAATTCCTAGCAATGGCAAAAATTAAACAGAAAAATGTCCATCAGTGATACAGTCAAGGCTTGCAAGAGGAACTGAGCCACCAGCTATCATAGACATGAGGGCCTCCTTACCACGCCTCTTAACAGCTTGCTTCTACTAAAGCTGAGGAGGCAGGTTAGGGGACAAACTACTCAAATCCGAAGTCTCCAACCCCAGCCTGAGTCCTGGCAGGATGATCCTTACACTGTAAATACAGCAGTCCTTACAAGACGCATCATCTGCAAAGGCCCAGAATCTTACAGTCTTTCCACTAACTTGTGCCCACAATTTATCAACAGTTTACCAAGCTCCCTCTGCAACCTTGCTCTGGGGAGATTCCTTATTCCTCTGTGACTGACACCCAAAATCTGATGGTCTCTTTCCTTCAACAACAGGGCTCTGTCCTAGGAGAACATCAGACAGCTGGTTTTCCACTCAAGCTGATAGCACTGCTATTTACATTAAGCAAAAGTCATATCTCAGGAAAGAAAAACTGAAAACAAACACTTAAGTACTGATAATTTTAAGACTGCAAAGTTTAAAACCATAACTACTGACGATGGTGTCCAAACTATGACAAATGACCTGAAGTCTGAAATACTCTGGGAGACAAAGTTTAACATGCTATTCTTCTGAGATCTGAAAGGCTCAAGGTTTGTTGCTATATATAGGAACAGTTATCATAAAACTGGGGATGTTTTACCTTTGCACTACCTATTCTTAGCTCTTAAAGAGGAGATGAGAGACAGCAAGCTAGATACATATCTAGAAGTGAAGGCTGCTGAACATCACTCCAGAAGAGTCCCTCTTCATTAGCTACAGAGCAGATCTGAAGCCTTTCTGAAACCACCAAGAGGTGTTTACTCATCTTAAAGTTGTATTCTCTCACCCAGGCTGAGGTCTGACCTGTCTGGCTACTGAGGAAGTATTCATGCAACTCAGAGTCCCATGCTGGGTACAAAAATCATAACTTAGAGACATGAAGCAATCCAGAACATTAGTATTTTACTCACTGAAATCCTTTGGTACATAAAAATACAGTGCCTCAGTTTTCCCACCATGAGAACTACACTGAGGTCTCTCTTGGAGAGATTGCTGCATCTGATGAGTATTTCAGAAAAATTTAAAATTGAGGTTTGTTAAAGTCTTCAGAGAGAAAAAGATCACATTGATATTTTAAGAACCAGATTAAGGCCCTTGCATTCTTGACCACCATCAATCCCTGTCTCTCATGCTAACGTGCAACACGTTAAGATCCTGCTCCCTCCTCTCCCAGGGTAGCTATATTTCATATCTTTCCCACATTTCAAACCACGTGCCTCAACAACCTCTTCATCTTGTTATAGCTCTGCTGAGAGGGTGTTTACATAAAAGCTCTTTGGAGCTTTTTGGATGAGAAACCACAAACATGCATGCACAGATTATATCAAATTTATTACTACTGAATAAGTTAAAAGAATATTTAGGGTTACAGATTCAAAACTCTGCCAATAGTTCTCATCCAAGAGCATTTTTACAGCAGGAGGTTGTGCTCATACAGTTACCAATTATCCATCTCCTCTAAAATCCACTGCCTTTTCATCCTTCCGGTACACCTCAACTCCTAACAAGTATCAAAAGTTTCTACTAGCTGAAAGGAACTATTCTTTCCAAGGAAGTAGAATTCACTTTGTCAACACAAGCATACAGCCACTGCCCCATGCCCTATTCCCAACATACATCTCAGTTCAGCCTCAACTTTCCCAAACATACTTGAACTCAGTCTGTAAACACCCACACCAAATTCATATGGAGTTATACCCTTCTGTTCCGACTCATTCTTTCTAGTCCTTTCTCCAGCCATTGCTCGGTGTCTAGCTTCTTGTCCTATCTAAGAAACAAACCAATATAAACAGATTTTGCCCTTTCCTTTGTTTATTGCTTCCCAACAACCCCATAGGTTCTGCAGAACCATGGAAGAAGGGACCGGCCAGGGAAGAAAATATCAGAGAAATGGATATGGAGAATCTACTACATGCTAGATGCTACCTGCATGAAAACTCTAGTATTCCTATTGAGCTATACACACAGAAAATGCATGTAAAATAATCAGTTATTAAAAGAAATTGTCACTAGCGTAAGCAATGACACAAAGTGAGGGGAATGACAAGACAGACACTGAGCATCACTTTCTCAAGCTCCTCCACTATGCCTTTGGAAGTGAAGTAAATACAATTCCAGACCCAAGCCAGAAAATACTTAGAGCTCTTTCTGCTGGCAGTTTCTCAGCAGTTAGCACACACTGAGCTCATGGAACAGTAAACTTTGTTTTCAGTGGGGAAAAAAGCCAAGAGCAAACCTAGAGAGATAACAGACAGAAAAATCCATCTAAAGGTTTTGAGCATGTCAAGGGGAATAGATAAAAGATAATCTCGTGATAATATGTCAATATTTTATTTTTAAATAGTTTTCAGACAGCTCCATTAAATGCTGTATAGAATTTTCCTACAGAAGAGCTAGACATGGCAATCAAAGACATTAATTACCAGTGAGCCAGCAATGAGGACAAAACACACCAAACAGTCATTGACAAAGCCTCATGAAAAGACAAAAAAGACCAAAGAAGAATATAGGCAACTTTATTTTAATGATGAGAGCAGTGCTGAAGGAGACAAAAAAATGGAGAACAAAAAATATACTTTTCAGAACCCTGTGGAAGTTTCACCTGTCAAAACTGCCCACTGGTTTAACTTTCCATTTAAGAGGGAGCACAGTCAGACTGGCAGGACACTTGGTTTGCTATCTGGAAGATGGGGAGTGACAAGTTCACACCTCTTAGAGCACATGAGGATGCAAAACCAGTCACCCCAGTGTGGGGCAGCCACAGGGACTGCCAATATGCTCCCCTGGGCTTCAGGGGAGAGCAGAGTTCATAGGAATTACAGCAGTCTTGAGAGGCCTCGCTGAGCCTGGCAATTAAATGCAAAGACACATGAAGAGGCAATCTCTGCACAATGGGATGGAGTATCCCACTGCTTACACAGGCAGAGCCTTCTGTTTAAGGAAGTTGTTTACATTGCTTTCTTTCATCATCTAATTTCATTTCCATTTAGTGCAACAAGAGCAGTGGGTTAAGTTGCTCAGGTTCCTCATACAGTCAGTAGATGGAAGCAGGAGCTCCTAGAAGCTAATTCAGAGCACCCAAAATTAGTTTGCAAGGTGCCTGAATATCCCTCAAATAAACAAAGCAACGTACCCCAAAGCAAACAGATCAGAAGTTAAAACCAAAGTGCTACTCCATAAGAGCAAAGTGAAGCTCCAGAGGACTCTCAAGCAGAAGCTGCCTGATGGAGAAGCAAGAGTAATTCCCCCACCCTTGCCATTTTCTCCTGTCTGTGCAACACAGTCCAGACCAGACCCAGTTCAGTAAAGCAATGCCAAACAAGCAATAATATTGAAGTCATCTGTATGAAAATACTACCTCTCCTGAGATTAACTTCTAATGTGGTCTAGTACAGGTATGGTACCAACTGATGAACTCTATGTCTAAGTGGATGCAAATGTCTAGGCTAAAGGCCAGAGAAGAAAAATATTAAGTTTGGTTTTCATTCTTTTTGATCATAGACAGCAAATGCTTTGAGTCAGGACTGACTTGTTATGCAATGAATGGACAGCTTTTGGACCCAGTAGAACCCAAACCTCTCAACCTCTATATGTTTACGTAACACAAGTGATTACTATTACTTCAAATGTAAAAATGGCATCTGAGTGATTTAGCTTTGCAGCTAGTATGTTTTGCTATGTTTGAAGGCATGCAATTAGACATGTGTCTTACAAACATAAACAAACACCTCCCATCCAGCCTCCATGTTTCTCAAAAAACCCAGTTTTGTTTAGACAAGGAGCTGATAATCCAGTTTGAACACAGGTCTGTGAATGCTGTGACAGCTGCTTCATAATGCTAAGCTTATGGTACATTAAACTTTAAAGCAAGATAAACTCCTGCTTTCATTATATCAAACATCTTCCCAGACAGCAAAAAAAAAAGACACAAAGCAATGTTTGGAGCTACAAGCAAGCATGGGATACTCAATTCAGTGTATTTTTGAAATGAAAATGAACAATACCTTACATAGATATACTGTACTTTTCAGTAGAGTGTATCACTGGGATTTTTAAATGTTAACCTCGTTCCTCCCTTAAGTGTTTGTTTTTATTTCATGCCTGAAAAAAACCCTGAGATTTGGAGATTAAGCCAATAGACACAGCAGTCCTCACAATTGAGAAAGTGCTCTGAGACTTAGTTTGGCTAGTAGAAATCAGAGTGTGGGAGGGACATGAACAACAAAAAAATTTTTTTTTAAGAGTGCTCAGTTTTGTGTATATTTAGCCATATTATGTCTTTTTGTGGTCATAAATTAATAATTTCATTGTCTATCACAATAATGAGGCAGCAACAGCCACTGAAGAAGCCACGATATGAGGTCTGCAAGAAGAGAGTTTGACCTACTGAGAGCAAGTAGTAAGGATGGGGATGGTAGTGGACAGCTAAGTCCTTTGGGAATAGGGTACAGCAAGCAGGCTTGAGCAGCCTGTTCAGTTAACAGATGACCAAAAAGGTTTGTTGTTCCCATTTCAAAACTGAAGAGACTATGTACCCAAAAGCTTCCCAGTTCCTTCTACTCTCAACATTAAATCATCTGCCTTAAAAAGCTTCTACTTACAGCTGACTTAATGTCATGTGGAAGATAAACACAGATTATATTTGCCAAATTTTCCACTGGTTTAAAAGTGACACAAGACACTATAAGCATCATCTTCATATCACACTGATGACATTGCATGAGAAAGATTCAGAGTGCTATTAGAGGATTTGTCATAAAGAGTTATTGATGATCTTCATTGTACCATAAATAAGTCTAAAAAGCCATCAAATCATCCAAGTTTCCTCTTAAAAACCTGTATCTTCTCTAGAAGTTTCTTTACACACAGCTACACAGCCTCTCTTCCCTTTCCCAGTCAACCTTTGCTTCTCTCCATATTTCATATGACCTCATCTTATCCAAAAATGTGAAGAGATTGGTCTTATCACAACTTAGCAAGATACCACCTGCCAACCAAACTGTGACAAATCACAGCTGGCCTTACAATATACAGGCTAACAGAGACTGAGGCTGAGCCAACAGGCAGCAGCTCAAGGCCTTCATTTAAACCACTGAGTACCCCATCCACAAAAATCATGCTAAGGAAATAGCTCAATAACAACAGTTTTCATCACCATGTTGCTCTTCTAGTGCATATTAGATTTATTGACTCTCTGCTACCTTCTGTTTAGCATGTAAATCTTCTACAGCCAAGAAGGTGGACAAGCTGCCTATTCTTTATACTCACACAACAGCTGATACAGCATGACCGTGATCAATCATAAGCTTTAGTAGAAGCTTATGTATGAAGCTTATGTGTAATTGTAACACAATTACAACAGCAAATATTCACTCCTCACTTCCCCCATTACTGTCCTTCTGAAAAGATACAATGCTGGCAAAAAAAAAAGCCAGAAGTTTTTAAAAAGTAAGAATAAGGCTTAGAATGCAAACAAAGGAACTTGAAGTTATTACTTTATCATTGCTCCTGCCATACGTAACACTTGTGTTTTCTGACTCCTAGAAGAGCCAGACAATTGGGCATGCAACATGATTGCAATAAAAACATTCTCTAGAATTTGGGATCTGCATTTCTATCAGCAACCCTTTACACACTCTTTATAAATAATTCCTTGAACCCAAGGTTTCAGCCATGAATAAAAGAAGCTGTGAGCACAGATGAGTTTTCCTCATTTGTTTAAACAGATATGCAGTATGAAAAAACAACTTTACAAAAAATAGACTCCCAAATGAACAAGCTGACAGCTTTGAACAATAACCACTGCACCTGCAGATGTGCTTCAAGCCATTAACCTTCAAGTCACTGCATTTCACTGAAATAAATGGATCTGAACAGCTTAGCTATCAGGGAAACCCATCAATAGCCCACAGATGTTGCCCAGCATATTTCATTGCAAGTTTAAGAAACACCAGCTTCTCATTGCAAGAGTGCCCTATAGGCACCTGTGTGTAATCAGCTACTTAAAAACCAGCCTGTATCTGTACATCAACAAGATTGGTTAGTAATAACCACTGGTAGGTAAGAGTATAAAACACTTATATAAAACTCCAGCTTCTTTTACTTGATGCCTTCACAGAAATCACCTTCAGCTAAGAAAGGAGAAATGCTGAATGGGGCATCTATTGTAAGGCAATTTCCCACCTCACTTCCAAATGCGACTTTTTGAACCTTACATGGCAGGCACTCAGTTCAGCAGCTGACTGTCCACAGCCAGCAGCCTAGTTTAATTTTGACTTCAGTCTGCAGTTCGAGCTAGGTTTTTTTTATGGCAAGACCACATTCAGCACTGAACTATTATGTCTTCACTTCAAGACGGAAGAACAGTCTTCCTTAAATTGAACCAGGAAATGAGGCTCTGGAAAAGCATACACCAGAATGTACCCTACCTCTTCAGAGATCTGAGCATATCTTGATATGCACTATGTGGAAGCACTGAGCTCTTTCAGCTGGCTCAGACAGCCAGATCTCACCAGCTGATCTGCTGCATTTCTCAAGTGTGGATGTGCCTCTTGCTCTTCCCCTCATCTCCTTATGCTCACAGAGGTGCACAGGTTAGCAGCTAACCAGCATGGTTTTACTGGAAGACCTAATGCTGCCATTCTTTTTCTTTTTCTGATATGGCAACACATCAATAATGGGCTTGGCTTGACTCTTTTTTAGACTCTCTAGACATTTCCTTGACATAAAAGGAAGTTGAACAAAGTTCAACAGGGTCAAAGCAGCAAGTAATGCATGCAGAAGTGATCTGTCATTTACTCTACTACTGCCCTAAACTCATGGTGCCATCACTGTTCTCTTTAAATTAGCTTTGGGGTTTTATCAGAGGTTGTTCTTCTACCTCTGTCCCTGAAAATCTTTCTTGAACATACATACAAACAAGAAAAAACATTGGTTGACTGCAAGGCAGGATTTGAAGAGGTATTCAAGTAGAAACAGTCAGAAATGCATTCCCAGTACAGCTAATTTGATTTCTGAAATAAATTATCCAGAGTGGGCTTTTTTCCTTTCAGCACAGCTCACTGCAACATCTACTGTGCTAACCATTAGAGCTGCTGTTACTCTGATTTGTGGCCACTACTCAATGAAGAAAGAACAAGGGAGGACATTCAAGCAACAGTTAAAGTGTCTGCACACTTAAGTCAAGAAACAAGTGTTCAGTATAGCACAGAAGTCGTCCAACAAGTACTGTTTCTTTCTGGTCAGCACCAATATTCCTCTTGCCTACAGAAATTAGTAAGACACCAACAGCGAGTTCTTCATTTTGAAGACAGTTTTTGTTAGTTTGTTGGTAAAGCACTTAAGAAAATATTGTCCAGAAAGAACTCTCTAAAAAGCACTCTGAGTTTCAGGAGTGTTTATTTCAGCCTCTGTACCCAAACCAGCTCCCCACTCCGTGTCCCTTCTAGCCAATTATCTTCCAATTTCCCTTTAAAAAAAAATAAAAAACACCTCTGTAGATGTTGGGGGAGCTTCAGCAGGCTTTCTCTCTGACATGCAGCACAATATCACTGTTATCGCTTACCAATAAAGAAGGACCAGGAAGATTGCCAGCAAAGCCAGGGTGACTCTTGTACTATCCATTTCTATAGCAGAAAATGCCAGGATATCCACAGGCTCCATTTTCCTCCACTACAGCTCCAGCCTTGAGTGGTGTGTGCAGGCGAAAGTGTCCACAAGAGCTGATAAAGCCTTCCTCAGCTATATGAATGACATCTGCAACGAAACAGGAACCAAGAGTGCAAAACCACCTCAAGTTAAGTACAAACTGCAAACCTTTCCTGTTCTCATCGACTGCACACTCCAAGACAGAACTTGAAGGTTCCCTGAATGGTAGGATGTAGCAATTTCCCCCTCCTGCTGTTGTTGACTGCCATATAGTAAATATTTACATACCCACCACTTGAGACATCAGTATTGTTAAATAGGTTTTTAAACATCAAGTATGGGAAACTAGGGAAAGTATTGGGGGGGAAGAGGTCAGAGTCTGACCATGATACAGATCATGGAAGAAGAATATTAAGAGCCTTCAGGGATGCTGGGATGCCCTGGCATACAAACAAGGGCATTCTCTTCTAAAGTCACAAAACTAGAGCATCTCTGCAACATAAAACTTCATTAGCACTTAACCTCCAAACTGGTTATACCTTACAAGAATGAAACAAAGTAAACTTTAAATTATCGCAAAGGGAGGAAACTAGGGGAAAATTCTTCTAATGTGACTACTTGAACATACATATAGAAAGAAACACTATTCTGCAGAAAAAATTTTAGTACCAGGGTCTGCAAGTCAGCATCTGTCACACTGGTTAGTCCACACAGACAGCACTCTTTGCTTGTATCATCTCAGGTTCATGAGAACTATAGCAAGTTTTCCTGGCTTAATGTAGTCCCCCTCTTGGAGGTACCATTAACCAGCCTTTCTGAAGATACTTTGGCTATCCCTGCATTGTATTTCTAGTATCACAGATAGCATCAATATGGTCACATCTATCTCTGCACTGTGGCACAGTTAAGCTGTCATACTCCCTTGGAACAAGGTGCACATGAAGTGTCAAGCTTTAACTGCAGTTCAGAATAGGATTTGTTCATAACATACAAGTTTCTCAGCACTCTTCAATATTCTCCTGCCTGAAAACCTCAATAAAGCTTCAAGTATAGTCATTATGGTTCAAAAACACTTCTGAGATCACCAAGTCCAACCACCCACCCACACCACCATACCCACCACTAAACCATGTCCTCAGGTACCGAATCTAAACATTTTTTTAACACTTCCAGGGATGGTGATTCCACCATCTCTCTGGGCAGTCTGTTCCAATACCTGATAATCCTCTCAGTGAAGAAATTCTTCCTAATATCCATTCTGAACCTTCCCTAGTGCAACTTGAAGCCATTTCCCCTTGTCCTATTACTCATTACCTAAGAGAAGAGGCCAAGCCCCACCTTACTACCACCTCCTTTCAGGTAGTTGTAGAGAATAAGAAGATCCACCCCCAAGCCTTCTCTTCTCCACACTATCCAACCCCAGTTCCTTCAGTCACTCTTCGTAACACTTATGCTCTAGACCCTAAACCCATCTGATCCAGTCCAATCAGAATGGTCAACCAGAAAGCAAACCCTGAAGTACTTCTATGAGAGAAGGTCAAACTGTCATACACAAAGTTTCCAAGTACCATTAACAAAAAAATCTTCAAGATTACAGAAGCAGCAGCTTGCAAGTAAACACTCTTTCCCCATAACAAAATTACCCTAAGTGGCCAGTATCATCTGCTACTTCTGAAACTAGAAAAACCCATATATATACTGCAGCCTTTCCATCCATTCCAAACAACCTATTTGAAAGTTAATGAATCAAAACTTCCCCAAAAAATAGGTTTGTGAATTATATGGTAACCCTGAGAAACAGAAATTCTGCAACATCTGATTCCCATAACACACCAGATGAAGAGTGGTTTCTTCTCATACAACCCCGAGATAATAGCTTAGATTTAATGTGCAATGCTTCTCCAGTATCACTGTATTACATTTCTTGCTCTTATCAGTGAAGGTAATAACATAGGTATCAAAAAAGTAAAGTCTCTAACACAATGGAGTTTAATTTTAAGAAGATTTGGCTCCACTCTAACTGAATCACTGCTATTTTGGTTCTCTGTGCTTCACAACTGCATTAATTCCCTTCCAGCCTCAGATCCTTGCAGAATAAGTAAAAAGTGTTAACCAGCTCATCAGCTCCAAAGAATAGCACAGTAGTTCACAGAAAACCTTGCTTATTGTATTAACAATGCTATTGCTATTCTGGGTCAATAACAGCCCTGCCAGTTTGCTGCTGCTGTCAAGTTCTCCAAGAACAACTGCAACCAGATTCAAGACCAGTGACGCAAGGAATTAATCAGCAGGTACAAGCCAATCCCAACAAGAAACTGGTCCCACGGGACATTAGGAAAAACAAGTCCATACGCATTAAAAAGTCTTTTCAAAACACTAAACCAATCACAAGTGTAGAAAGCAAGAAATAAACATTCTGATTTAACTGTGCTTTAATTTACTTGGCTTTTTAATTAAAGGATTTATTTTTTCTGCATGTAAAGGACTAATGCCCTCCTCTCAGAGAATGGCAAAACTCCTAGCAGCAGAGAGTCAAGTACAGACCTCACTTACCTTGCAAGAAGCAGTGGAGTTTTTCCCAGTCACACTGCGAAGTAGGTGGGACAAATAATTCTTAAACACATGCATTATGAAAGAAAATAGGCTCTCACATCAGCATCCAATTTGGAAGAGAACAAATAATCAACCTCCCAACAGCCATCACTATCATTTTCTGTTGTTGATATTGAGGTTTTATTTTTTTTCTTCTCCTCCTTTTTTAAAGCCTCAGCACCTGTTTCTTGCTGAAGGGTTTTAACTCAGCACCTTCAACCATTAAGAAGGGTGGCACACAGCACTAACTCTAAACCCACCTGGAGCACGCCTCACCACAGACCCACACAGTCACAGTTATCATACCACAGTTAAGGATCTCAGTGCCAAAGAGTCATAAAAATCCACAGGATGCTTCGCAGGGGAGAGGGCAGAGATTCAGGGATGCAGACAACAATGGTAACAAGCTATTTACCAGTCCTGCATGCTTCTTCACGTGAGAAATGCCATCTTAATTAACTAGTTAATAACAGATATTTTTCACCAACTTCCCAGTTCTTTTTGTGGAGCCATGCTAGTCAGGCTGATTATGATAATGGTATCAAAGAATTACAGATACAAAGTCCTTACTAACTGCATGCTGGAGGAAGCCAGAGACAAGCAGAAGTGGAAGAGAGCCTTTTCCTGTCAGACTATGAGTCAGCAGCACTGTCTGCATTTGCCTCCACAAGGCTCCACTCAAGCTTGCATCTACCAAGGTTCGCAGCTCCTCAACATGATGTCATCTGAGCTCTTCTGTAGCAAGTAAAATCCATAGATCACTACCCTGGTCAACAGAAACTGCAAAGTCCAACACAAAATTGCACCCAAGACACTCATCTCATCCTTCATTTCCCAGCACTGCCCTAACTGTAGACTTGGAGCTCCCCAGCAAATGGTAGAACTACAAAACAAACAGTTCAGTCCTGAACAGGGAGACCCTCAGCCTGAATGGACATTCACAGCAGTAAATGTTAAAAAGGGAAGTACATTTTTGCATTCGAAGTCTGAGAAGTTGAACTATTCCTCAAATGGAAAAGAAAAGAAACCTAATACCCAGACAATCGAGGTCTTCTAGGAAGTCTTCATGCCTTAAAACCTTATCTGCTATGGCTCTAAGAATATTTTCTGTAAATGCTCTTCCAAAACAATGCATTTCAACTTCCAAGTGAATACAAGCATGGCAATGAGCCTCAGCAATGCTTGACATACACAAATATTCTGACATGAAATACAGAGCTTATTAAAAAGCAGGATTAGTATCTTCTCAATAGGCCTAAATCATGTTAAGGACTTTGACCTGTCTTCAAAGCATATCAATTGGAAAATGTAGTATCATGTATTTCAGAGGCTAATGACTACACCAGCTGGACTAACCACACACTCATGCTAATGACCAAATTCAACTCCTCTCATGCTATACTATCTGGTGCATTTTAGGTCTGTAATAATCTAATTAAGGTTCAGATTCACCAACTTTATGATAGATGAAGGAAGTCTAGGAAGGTGTTAAGTTTTAATTTTATAACAGTTCACCTCTACAGAAATTTGTAGCACAGTCTTCAGATCAAAAAAAATTCTGTTGCAGAGAGCTTAGCCACAAAATACTGCAAATGAAACACCACAGAACAGCTTAAAAAATAGAGTAATTAGAGACTAGTTCATGTATAAGGTTTAACAAAGCCCATGTACAAAACTAAGTATATATGACATTAATTTATCTTAGAGACAACAAACCTTTCCAGAATAAAAATGAATTCTTCACACCTTTAAGGCAGGCCAATCAAAGAGATCAAAGGCACATTTCACTGATATTTCTTATATTTAAAACAGCCTCAATAGCCAAAGTACTGGAAATATTACTAATGTGTTGGAATAGAGGGATTTACAGTAGCTATCTATGACTTCATTATTACTATCCTTGTTCAAGGACAGACCAAGCTTATAAGACAGATGGGGACAGACTTTTTAATAGGGCCTGTAATGACAGGACAAAGGGTTTAAACTGAAAGAGGGTAAATTCAGGCTAGAGAGATAAAAATGAAGAAATCTGAGGGTGGTGAGGCATTGCAACAGGTTTCCCAGAGATGTTATGGATGCCCTGTCCCTGGAAGTGCTCAAGGCCAGGTTGCATGGGGCTTTGAGCTACCTGATCTAGTGGAAGGTGTCTCTGTATGTCAGAGGGGTTGAAACTAGATGATCTTCAAGGTCTTTTCCAATCCAAACCATTCTATGATTCTGTGAATAAAATCACTCCAATGAACTGGATCTTGAAAGGCAAACATGGTAACAGTGAAAACATGCTGAGGAACATGACACTTTCATAACACTTCCTACCAAAAAACAGGAAGACAATTTTATACTGAAATGGTTTCATCAAGTCAGAACCTGGTTAAACTAAATGCTTCTCTGAAAACAGGCAGCTAGCTTAAGATTCTAGGAAAGATAAAATATTATGCACATTTGTACTTCTCTAACAAATTTAATCTTAGCTGACCAAAAGCTATGATACTTCAAATTCAGTCAATATCATGGGGGCTAAAAAAACCTCATTATACTAACTAAATGTAGTGCTCCTGTACTAAGTCTCCTCTACAGCAACAAGCTGTGAGATATCCCAGTTATTTCAAAGAACTCCACTTGGAAATAGTACAGGTTTTGTGGTCAAAAGGAATGACAGTTTCTTCCTCTTGCTGTGAGAGCTTGGAATGAGTTTCTAAAATAAAGTTACCTTTGCTAATAGTGGCATTTACATCTTGCAGCCCCAGTGAAATTCCAGAGAAAGTAGAAATTAATGTAACATCTGCTGCCCATGGCCAGGCATTTCTAAGCAAATTGACTTTATTAAATAATCAGTAACTTGTTTATATTTCTATAGCTTGCTTTAGAAACATTGATTGATTCAAGCAAACCTATAATTTCATTGTCCTATAAACTTGACTGGAGATAAGTAAGGATTTATGTTCATGGATCAATAGCTTCACTTTAACAGTAAAAGCCAAAGAACCCTGCCTAGACTAGTCCTGTAGTTGTATAAGTGTTCCCTTCATAACAATATCATGGAAAGAACCACTAAGTTCTAATTTCTTCTGTGTTCAGGTTTTAAACAACATGAAAAATACCTAACCCTCTTTGTCTGAAAAGCTACTCTAGATAGCAAACCAAAGGCTTGAATTCTCTAAACTGTTTCAGTGCTGGACCACAGGTTAAAAGAACTGTGAAAAACTTAATAGAAGCACCTTCTTCTATGATTTAATTAAACTGTGCTTATCAAGTTCTCTTTCATCCATTAGCTTGTGGGATTAACACCAAAACACATAAAACCCAGTTATTTTCTGCACTTTGCAAATAGTAAGAGGTAGAACGCTGTTTTTTCCTAATTGGCAGAAATATTTTGAGAGCTCAATGTGCTATCTCTAGCTACTACATTCTCCACTTTACCTCTCCACTTTGCAGTTCAATAATTTTATTGTGGAATCCTTTCAACCTGATACAAAGGTTTCTTTAGAGAAAGATTACACAAAGCCTCCTAAAAAGCAGGGTAATCACCTCAGAGGCAATTAGCCACAGCAACTGGCATTGCCCAGAGCACTGCAATGGCTCCTGGATTGCCAGCTGGAGAAACCTTGGCCACTGCATCCTTCCACTTGCCCTAATGGGAGAAGGGGAGTAGAAAATCAAATAGAAAGGGCAGAGGGAAGAATAGCAGCCAAGCACAGGCAGATCTGACCATCCTATTATGGGAGGACAGCCATAGACAACCACCCTGAATTCTGCTTGTGAAAAGGACAGGCCAAAAGCAGGATGAACATGCTGCTCAGTATCTCTTTCAAAAGCACCAGATTGCTGATACAGACCATCAGCAGCCTGCACACGTGCCCTGGAGATGGGCTGCCAGGGCCAGAAGGGGGGATGGGACAAGAGCTGAGAGCAACCATCAGGTAGACCAGCCTTCACCAAGGGCTGCAAGCCCACTAGGCTGAACATAGGAGACAGGTGAGGCCAGTCAGAAGAATTAAAGTCCACTGGCTCCCTCAAAGACATGAAGGGCTCTGTAATTAGGCCTGGAACAGGTACAAAAAAAAATTACTGGCACATGGGAGTAGGATATTTTGAAAGAGTAAATTCACTAATACAACACATTTATCAATACTCTCAAAACTCAAAACTACAAAAGTGGGAAGGCATCAAAAGTCTCAAAACCCTTGAATCTCAGCTAATGTAAAGAAGTATTCATTCACCTGAGGTGCACCATTGCTTTTTCAAAGCTTTTTCCAGAAGAAGTCCCACAGATGTGAATGGAGAACATCCCCGTGCTTCATGGCACTCAGGCTGCCAAGCATGGTAGGATTGAGTCCCACCTGGGAACTGTGAGCAGTATCAGTTCTGCCTTTACAGTTTAACTCTACTTGTCTAAAATCAGATGCAATGGATACAAATATCCCTCTGAGATAAGTAAGACAGCAAAAAGAGCGAGCAAAATAATGTGCAATGTATCAGACAATACAAATATGTCAAAACCAGGACAGGCATAACAAGTCAAGCACTACCACCATCTAGTCTCATCACAGAAGAGGTGATAAACTGGCACAAAGGAAAAAGAAGGGTCAAAAATCAAGCAGGTCACACTAATACTACTGCCACAGTAACAGTTTTCATACCTCAAGAAGCCCAGAACCAGCGAGTCTACATCCACATGCAGAAAGGCAACATGAGAACAGAGTTCAACCTGGTAGTTCAAAGTAATCACCAAGGACAAATCTCAGCTCTTCAGCTATTCTTTACAGCCTCTTTTTTTAGGCTGCAGAAACATGCTTTCATGGGACACAGGAGGTTCTCCTGGAGAACACCTGGCACAGTGTTTGCTAATTATGCTCTGACTCCTGTAGACAGCAGGGGGAGGTTGGTACTCTTGCCTCTCTTGCCTTTGAAAATGTTCCCCAGGATAAACATTTCAAAATGACAAAAAATACATTGTGAACAATCATGCTGGATACTTTCAGATGGCTGTAAGAACCCAAAACATACAGGGCAGGAACACACTGAGTTGTGGCAGGAAGACATATAACATCTTCACAGTATGGGGCAAATGCAGGGGCTACATAATGTACAATGAAAATTCTTCTCTTCACTCATGCCCCTATCCAAGGGATATTCACTACCTAAATTTATGCATCACATGATGATTAATTCTTGGCAGATCATGCCCAGTATTCCCAAAGGCCTTCTTATCCATATGAAAGGGTGCACAGATAACTAACATGCAAATTGGAGCCCCTCACAAGCTGCAGAAGAGCACACATAACATACAGATGGCTTTAATCTACTTCAGCCTTTTGTGCTCTCCTATTCATTCCATTTTTGCTGCAGCCCTTTCTGCTGACCATTTGTACACTAATTCACCAAATCAGAAATCCTGTCAGCTCTCTCATTCTCAGCAGATATGTTGTAACACAGACAATTTTAACTGATGAGTGGGCAGAAAAAAGAAAAAGTGAAAAAAACAAACTTACACAATCACAAACCCAGCATTTCCAAATCTCAAGTTCTCACTGCAAGTCATAGCTTAGTTCAGGTTTTTGCAAAAAACACTAGTTCTTCATTTGTGCAATTGTGATGAAAAGAGGTTTTACTGGGGGCAAAGATGGTCAAGCCCTCAAAGCAAGGAAAAAAATGTTCCAAAGCTGTGAAACTCCAAGGAGCAGAGCTAAACCACCAATTAAACTATTTTAATTGCTCACTTAAAAAAGTGCATGTTCTTCCTACAGTCTCATGAATCTGAGGGTAAATTTCTTATGTCTGTAATTTCTGAATGCTTGAGGTTAGCAATAGTTGCAAAAGGGCATGAACCCAATAAGTTGACCTGTTAGCCATGGGAAGAGAGGTTAAGTGGAAGACCAAATAACATGACATACAAGTTGAAACAGCAAAAAGAACTTAGCCTCAACAAGATTTCAGCCCTGCTGACACTCATGTTTACTTGCTTTCTCAGGCTAAAGCATACATAGGATTTGAGCCTAAGGTTCACAGCAAGTCCAGTCTCTTATCTCCTTCCTACCTTCCCCCAAGTGGCAGACAAGCACAACCTTAGACTGTGGCTGGGCTAGTGCAAAAGTAAAATGTATATCCTTCTCAGTTTCATTGAAACAAAAAAAATAAAATAATCCACAGAAAAAAAAAAAACAAACCTTTTTGGCCATCATACTTAATCTTTTTGCTAGCTGCTACACAGAGCTAATAAGGTTTGTGGAAAACCATGGCTCACCAACAATCAGAGAGGACTGATTTGTACTTGCCATAGAGCCTAACAAAGTCTTCAAGCTCCAAGAGTCTCAGTAGGAGGTTTTAAACAATTCTTAGAAGTTGCTTTATACTCTGAACATGCTGTTGCTTTCTTTATCTTCAACCTATTAAGTCCAACAAGCTCAACTGAGCAATTGCGATGATATATCAGCTCTAGTATAAGCATGGCCAGCAGCCTTGGCAATTGCTCACTTTTAACTTCACCTCTTCTTCCTCACCATCCATTTCAACATATTCATTCTAACTCAGAACAACCACTACCTGTAGAAAGTTCCCCCTTATCCACCTCTGATGGTTATAGGCAGTTACTGAACTGGCATGATGGGACCTCTGGCCCAGCACCAAGCCCTACACCCACATACAAAAATTAGAACTAGGTGCATTGGAAGAGATGCATCTTAGAGAGTGTCAAGGGTTAGGGTTAACCACTAATCCAGTGACAGACACTCTCTATTACACCCTTTTCTCTCCCAACTACAGGCAGGAAAAATGGATAAGAGAGAGAGGGAATTGCGGATTGGAGAAGAAAATCAAAGCTACTTTAATGAAAACATTAAAAACAAAAATCAAATATTTACAAGTGTATACAAAACCAATACCAAACCCCAAAAAACCTTGATGGCAACTATGTCACTGTCACTGCTGACTCTGTGGCAGAAAGACTCAGTACGAGATACGAAACAGATTCAGGAACCCTTGAATCAGGATCAATGGCAGAACAGACAGAGTACTGCAGCAGCAGAGCAGGGCTTCTGAGCCTCACAAAGAGAGTTATCAGTCCACAACCCCAGATGGCTCAAGTGCTCAACCTTCAAGAGGGATAAAGGCCTACACCTCTCCTTTTAGTACTTGCTGCTAATTAAGTGCTAAATAGCTTAATCATGCACCTGCCTTGCTTGGGTCTTGGGCTTTATGCCAGAGACCCCAAGACTCAAGTTTAATGGGGGATTTGGTTGAAATGAGCAGCAACTGCAGTGTGGATGTTTTAGGAATTGAACCTCAATTTTACACTGAATAAGATGAATATGGAATGGAATACCTTGTTGGTCAGTTTACTCCTCTGTGCAGGTGTAGCCTTTTACTTTGCCCACCTCCCAATGTGGTACACAACATTTAGCAGTGACTTAGAGGAGCTTAAGCTGAAAAGTAAAATCACTGAACAGAATTAGTTCTATTCTAATGCAAACTAGGACAGAGAGCCAGACCTGTTGGACAGGTACCCCAATGTATGGGATGCTTTCTCCTTAAGAGCCCCTGCTCGGTCTGTGGAAGTTCAGGTTAACTAGAGAAGCCAGCATAGAATAATTATGGTTGGAATAGACCTCTGAGATCATCGAGTCCAACTGTCCATCCAACATTACCTTGCCTACCACTAAACAATGTCCCCAAGCACCACATCTGCATGTTTTTTGAACTCTTCCAGGGATAGTGATTCTACCACCTCCCTGGGTAGCCTGTTCCAAGGCCTGATAACCCTCTTGGTGAAGAAATTCTTACTAATACCCAGTCTGAACTTCCCCTGGCACAACTTGAAGCCATCTCTCATATACTGAAATATCAAACCTCAACCTACTTTGATAGGTAGTATCAAAATAATATGAAAATTGTACCATATCGATCCAGATACATGGCAAAGTAGCTGGGACTACTTCAGACAGCCCAGGGACAGTGAGATGTTATGATCTGTAATTCCTTTATCTTGTATTCATAAGCAAAGAGACTCCAACTGACTAGAAATGGAGAAGACAGGATTCAGATGAGACCTATACTTACACAAGACTAGAAGCCAAGGGCAGAAATGGCAAATACCACACAGGGCAAAAGCCTCACCTTACTTTTGATAAAATAAAGTTTCTTCCAGTTGCCTTTACCTTGGTTTCCCTTGGCCAAGTCTGTAAAGCAGAGAGGCATCAAAGGAGAGAAGCAGGTGCTGAGAGACCTTTGCAAATGCACATGGGTATTTTAATAGTGTGGCAAGGAACAGCAGGGAGATGCACTATGTCCCCCTGTGATGCTCTTAGCTCTCTGGATGGAGACCACCAACTCCAAGGGTAAAATATTGTTCTTCTCTTAATATATGTAACTCCAATTAACCTTATTGGAGCATTGTGGGTACACTGAGAAGATTACAATCCTTAATGTGCAGTTACAGCTGTATTGTAAATGCCACATTACATACTTTCTATTATGGTTCAAGACTGCTATGCTCTTCAAGACTGTTATAAACCTCAGAAAACAGGGGTTTATAATGGAAACACTGAAACACTCAACTCTAAAAACCCTGGCAGAGAGGAAATACAGCTATAAATTCAGCTTCTCCTTTCCAGCATATACATTGACAAGGTATGAATAATATGTATTTCTACACTTAGAGCAGACAGATGTACACATTGCTCAGGGTAACCTTTGCTGTAAAAGTGGGGGATGGAAAGAACTCAAAGTGGAAAGAGCAACCTTTTGTCTTGTATTTTACAGAGTTACAGCAATTGCAATAATGACATAAAAACAGCAATTGAAATTTAGTAGCTTGGGCACCAGGACTGGATTCTGAATGCACTTTTTTTTTACCAGAGTAGGTTGGTTCTACAGTCAGCAAGGAAAAGACAGGAGCCCTCCCAAACCCCTACAGCCTCTTTTTTTTTTAAACAAAAGGAATTGAGTATTTGGATACTGTTCAAATAACACTGCAAACCAACTTCCTATCCATTGCAAAAATGGATATTCTTTATATATTATTTTCTATATATAACCTGGCCCCTAGCTTCTTAACAATACCATGGAGTAAAATTTGGACTAGCAATTACTGGACTTGCTAATGTAAAAAGACTTGAATCTGTTTGGCAAGAGAAATGCAAGCAGGAAACTGTACTGTCATTGGGACTGCATTTGGGAATTTTTTCAGATAGTAATAGCAATGGCAGAGATGAGTCAATATAATGCCATTAGCTGCATCACATTGTTTGACTTCTGTCATGTACAAGGAAAGGAAAAAAACAACAACACAATTGCTTTCGGGGAGGTACACTGATGCTGGGTAAACAGGAAAACCCAGCCTGGTTTAGACATTGCAGCCTGATTGGAGATAGGGAAAGGTGGAGTAGGGAGGTGGACCAGCATTTCACTAGTACAACTCTCACCTCCAGCAGGGCGCAGGGAGAGGTCTCCACTGCTGTTGCTGCCCACACAGGGCTTGGTACAACAGGAGGTCTCACCACCATGATGCTCCTCCTCCAGCACCTGCCCTGCCTCAGGGTTTCAGTGGCATCCCTGGGCATGCCACTTCTCTGGAAACAGAGCTGCCAGTCTTGCAGTGGCTCTCATCACCTGGGTTACGTTGGCCTATGTGGTGTCAGCACCTAAAGAAATACCAGCAAGGTCGCATGCAGCTATGGTCCTGTTTTTTACATTAGTGCTGCTCGCATTTGGGAAAGTTTCTTGATTGTGCAGGAGATGCTTTCAGATTCAGATACCCCTACAAATTATTTTCTATTACATGTATATCATCAGTGTCACTAATACTGTAAACAGCAAGAACATCAGATATGCCAGAAGCCTATAAAGTGTATGAAAAACTTCACGGGAAAAGCAGCCCAGGAACCCTCCCCATTACAGCTGCTGGGTTTTGTAAGGTAATGGATTAGTTGGCAGAAAGTTAAGCACTTCTTACCAACACCTCTAACATTAGCTGTAGAATCCTCATTTTAGATGTATATTTCCCCTTATGGGTAAACATCTGAGGGCACTGTGTTTAACATTTCTGCATGCTTGATTCATGAAGGACACTTGTTCGTTAGCTTTCTGCTTTCCACCTTTCCCTATGACAGCAGCCTTTGTGCCCTCAGTGCACAAACCCAACACACCCAAAAGCCATACTTCCATGTTGACCCAGAGATGCCAAGTTTCTGAGCAGGAAATGAACTGCTTCATTGTCCAGACCTGCTCAACATTTGGCAGTATCTGTGGAGATTAATGGCAAAGCTAATTTATTACCATTAAAAGAGCAACACAATTCACAGCAGAACTGAGAACTGCCTTTTTGCATCTTTTCTTAGGCGAGACCTTTACTGGGACTGACTCCTGTCTTTGCTTCCACTTTTTTCATTTAAATTGGGTCTTGCATCAGCAGCCTTAGCTAAAAACTCCCACTCTGCTCCTGCAGTCTTCAGTGTGTCCACTGCTTGCTGTCCCACCCCAGAAACAGTACTTGAGTGCCAGTGTCACTGGCTGTAAGTAGTGCATACAGCAAATCTGCAATCTTCAGCATAGTTAGTAAACTATTTGAAGGCAAAAACCATTAGGGTATAACTGTGTCATTAAACCCAGTCCCTGTGCATTGAGGATCACCATGTGATGTACATTCAGACCTGGGAGGCCTGCAAAGCATCCATATGCAAATTATTTCCCAAAACTCTATGGCAAATTTACAGTCAGGTGTTAAGACCAATAGCGAGGCTGGAATAGTTTCTCAGGCACATACTTGTCAGAGGATCACAGCCAAAATGTTCAGGAGTGTTTTACCTGACCCGTGAAGCACACAAAGCTGTTTCTCCTCCCTGCACTATCCTGCTCACTGTTCTGTCTTCCTAAGCAGCAGGATGAAACTGAAGCATTTCCAAGGATTTTCACTGTAGGGATCAGCATACTCTGAGACTTTCAGTTGTTTCCGGTTCAGCAAACAGCAGGAACACTGGAAAAACAGAAATGTACACAGGCAAAGGCTGTTGCAGACACTTAAGCAAAATTTGTATTTGGCTATTTCTCTCCACTAAGACCTAGTGGAGGAAACTTAAGAGGAAAAAACAAATAAAAGGCATTATAAAAGCAAACTTAAATTTAGCAAGAAGCTGGGCGTTATAAGACCATTATTCACTACAGAAAGATTTCTAGTCGCTTTAGGGAATGGGAAATTCAATTCCAAGATTCAATGATTATTTACTCCCACCAACCTTTACATGGAGGAGCCAACAGCCACAGTTCTAACCACAGCTGACAGGAAAATGACACCCCAACACGGCTGTTCACAGAGTATTCCACAAGCTAACCCAAATCAAGACATCCTGCCCAACTATGTGCCACGGGAATAACACAGCAAAACCTGCAGGCCTAAAGCATAGGGCAAGAAGGACAAAGGGAAGACAACAGGATTTCAGTCCCCCCCTCCTCCTCCAGCTCCCTAGCAAAGACTAGGAGATCCTTACCTGGAAATTTCTTCCATGCATCTTCCTCTGGTTCCCGGTTGAGCTGCCAGTAGGCAGCTGCCCTGCAACACCCCGAGGGAAGCGGTGGAGAGTGGAGTCATCGCTGCCTCCCACGAAAGAGACAGGTGTTTGGAAAGGTGCCCTGGGCCCAGCAGCGAAGGAGGGGCCGCAGGACTACAACTCCCAGAAGGCCGCGAGGGTTCCCTGACCTGCTTCCCGCCATCCGCCCCCAGGCGCGCGCTCTGATGCCTCACAGGGGCACCACTACCAGCACCACCACCACCAGCCCTCCCGCAGCGCCCTTGCCGGGCAAGGAAGCGTTGCATGGCTGCAAAGGAAACAAACGTTCCGAAACTCATTAAATATTTTAAAAAACAAAATAAAGAAACAAACAAACAAAAAACCCTATATATATGTGTGTGTATAGAAAAAGCCCAAATATTTTTGTCTACAGTAAGGGGAAAAAGGGAAGTTGATGTACCCGCAATGCTCTTTCTGATTCTGGTGGGGCTTTGGTTTTCTGGGAAGGGAGGAGTGAAAAAAGGCTCCTAACTAAGTATTGCCAAATAACTTTGCAAAATCAGATGGGAAAAACATAAATGTTCCTGTACACTAATCAGTTAACGACTAGCCTGAAGCCCACAACCGCGTCCATACTTAACTGTATCCTCCACTGAAGTGAATGCAATTGAATCTCATACTCCAGTTGTTCCAGAAACTCGAGGCCTCTAGAAATTATAAGCATGGCTTAGTAATGGTGAGATTTTAGAAGTAATTAAGGGCTTAATCCACAGTGGGAGTTGCTGCAGAGTAGCTTCACTTGCATAACTCCCCTCCCCTGTGCTGGACATGTATTTCACACTACTACTTCTCTATTCTGAATTAGTTTGCACCATTCAGACTTTCAGATCACAAACTACCATGGCCTGAATTGATGGACTTGGGCAAAGTGAGCCTAAACTGCATGTTCTAGTTTTACCTTCTGTTTGAGCCTTTATTTAGGCATTTCTTCCCAAAATCTAGGCCTTTCTCTTGAAAACTAGAGGTGAAGTTTCTCACACAATCGCTGCTGTCCTGAACTTGGGGGATCAAGAGGAACACTAAATGCCATGTGACCCACAAGAAAACCTTTGGGGACATGGCGCTGTTTTGCCTAAGTGGGAATGTTTGTTTTCCTATCACCAAGAGGAAGGCTCTGCAGAGGAGAGAGAGCTCTTCTTTCAGAGTAAAATCTCCTCTTAGTAATTAGTCCTTGTATGTAGCAAGTTTTGATGATACTTCACAGAGAACATAAAATTCATAATCAGCCCACAGAATAGTCAAAGCCTTAAAGTTCTGCCTAAATTTTATTAATTGCATATGCATCAAAAATGTGAACATTACTGTGCCAGCCAGAGGAGTTCTTCCAAGAGCATTAGGTATTAAGTTCATGGATATACAAACAACTCCCCTTTACCTGAGGCAAAGAGGAGGAGAAGGAAAGGTCCTAGATAACAGAAAGTAGCAATGCATAAGTGAAGCAGAAGGGTTTAGTACACAGATAGGTGGTACTCATGAAGACCTCAGTTTCTACACAGCACTACTCCACAGCCAGGTCTGTGCAGACATATGGCAGTGTTCCTACATGAAGAAGACTTCACAGAGCTTGGGATATGATTCGGAGACAGACACAGATTCCAGTCAGAACTGCAGAGGACCCACACTGCTCCATGGCTTATAACACTGAGACAGCCCAGGTCTGTGCAGGACCAGTGGGCAGCTGCAGGACTTTTTAGCTCAGGTCAAGACACTGAACTGCTTCAGGATTCCGTTTGGCCCAGGGAAGGGCTTACCTGCTTCGCAAGGCACTAGAGCTCATCTTGTTCTTCTAGAACAAGCTGACAGCACATGAATAGCATACTTAAGCTATAACCTGGATAAGTCTTCCAGCATAATCGAGATTCTACAGTATGTGACTTTTAAAGTAAGTTTTCATAGATGTGCTAGGAAAATGTGAATTTTGACCTAGCACTTTTGATTCCAAGATTTGTGAATAAACTTCTTAAATGTCAGTTTAGAAAAGAAAAGGAAAAAGAATAAAGAAAAGAAAAAAGAGTTATGTTCCTTTGACTTCAGTTGAAGTTCAATTGATAGAAGATCTATTAGTCAATGGCATGTAATTTACATTGAAAATGCCTGTGTTAAAGCAGAGACACAGAAGAGCTGGAATGGATTGCTTCCCAAGATTTTGTGGCTTTAAGAGTGGAGCTATGTTTGGTTTTGTTGTTTCTTCTGAATTCTGTAGGATTTGGTTGATTGAGGTAGTATCTCTTATTAAAAATGAGCCATAGGAGAACTGTTTTTGTGAACACAGAGGATTATTACTTATTCCAGCAGGTATTTTGTTAGTTCCTGACTCTGCAAAGACTTGCATAACTAAATACACCATGAATAGATCCATTGAAATTGCTAAGATCTGCCTAATATTTTCATCTTCCTATTCCACAAAACAATAATGGTCTCAGTCATCTATCGCTTGCAAGAATTCACAGATAAAATCAGAGTGAAGGGGAAATCCGGATAATATAGCACCAAACACTCCTATTATTTTGTTGGAGAAGGGAAATCCACTAGAATCTAAACTTTCTGTGTATATTGATGACACTGCTTGCCCTTCTTCCCTCCTCAAGGGACTGACTGATATGGGGAACGTCAGCCCACCCCATTCACCTGACTGCCTCTAATGCAGAGCTGAACGAGATGCCATCTGTAAGGACCACAGGAGGATGAACATGATTCTTTTCCCATGTGGAAAATAGAAGCAAAATCCAGGTGCAGATGATTTCCCAACAGCAGAAGGCAGGGCAAGAGGAAAAAACATTTAATCCCAATGATGCCAGAGGTAAAAAATCCCACCGCCTTTCACAGGGGAGCTTTCTTAAACCAGCATGTGTTTTCTTTGCATAGAGAAGAGTGAGTCAAGTCTGCAATGCCATTCAGCCTCATATGTGACAAAAACTTTCCATGTTGCTTCCATATATTGAAAAGACCACAGCTTCCCTCAGCACATTCTCTTAAACACCTAGTAGGCAAAGGAAAAATGGAGGTAAGGCCAAAACAATAACCTTGCAAAGTGCTGAGTAGCAAATCAGAGAGCCAAAGTGTTCCTGTTTCCACTGAATACCTTTCACAGCTGCACTCTGGTTTTCTGGGCACTTGCTGAGACAGGAACTGATATTGCTATCTCACCCCATCCCCAGCAGTGTCCTGCTCTGCCAGGTCGCTTCAGGGAACTTGCAGGGCATTCTTACTGGGGCTTGGCTGACCACAAGTGAGCAGAGAAATCAGGCTCTCAACTAGCAGATCAGATGCCAAATACATAATGTGCACAGTACTTAATTTGCTCCTTTGTAACCTTGATGACATGTTAGAAGCAAAAGTAGAGGGAAGATCACTGCAGGTCAGTTCCTCATCCTGTGAACCAAGACAAAGGGCTGTTCTCCCTCTTCTGCCTGGGGAAGGCTCTTGCTCTTCCCACCCTTGTCCCTTGTGGCCATGAGCGGAATGTGGGCTGGGGAAACTTCCAGAGGAGCTGGATCCCAGCGGGCATTGTTCTTGCCAGCAGATGGAGCAGGACTGGCACGGGAAAAGTGAGCTGCAGGAGAATAAGGCCCTCCTGCCTCCAGCCATTCCTGCTCCTCTCCCAGGAGAAGCTTCTCCTGCCCTGCCTCTACCCTGGAGGGATCTCATCTTTCTTCCATGAGGTCTTTCTCCTTTCCACCACTGGTTGGAGGATCCATCCCAAAGCTCTCTAGAGATGAGGATAAAGCTTTCCCAGGGCTGCTTCTTTGCACTTGTGCCTGCAAAAAGCTGAACATATCAAGGAGAGTTGGTAACTGTGAAAGCATTTATCCCTGCTTCTCCACTGGTGCATGCACATCCATGCTCACAGACACCCACTCACCCTTCTGCAGTTTTCCTGTGGACTACCTTAAGTAGAGGGAGACCTTCCATATACTTGAAAAAATCTAGGAGTCCTGGTGGATAGGAGGATGACCATGAGCCAGCAATGTGCCCTTGTGGCCAAGAGGGCCAATTGCATCCTGGGATGCATTAAGAGGAGCGTGGCCAGCAGATCCAGAGAGGTTATTCTCCCCCTCTGCTCTGCCCTGGTTAGGCCCCACCTGGAATACTGTGTCCAGTTCTGGGCCCCCCAGCTCAAGAAGCATAGGGAGCNTGCTCACCCTCCATATCTCCTAAACCATTTCAGTGTCATGGCCTGTAGTGACCAGATAAGCTATTTTCCACTCTTATTCCGGTTGGGTTTAAACTAGAATCGACACAAAAGATAGATATGTTGATGTCAGGCCAGCAAATTAAACCTAGTGAGTTAAGAATAACTAGATTCCTAGGTGAAAAATCAGAGATGGAGGTGGAAATGAAGTGCTCTTTTCCTGCTTATCCATGGACACAGGAACAAATGGAAAAGTCATATGTAGCCTTCTCCCTCTCAGTTTCTTGCCTTAGGGCCCTTCTCCAAGGCTGATTCCATACCCCACTCTGCCCCCCTTCCCTCCCCATTTCTTCATCCCTTTCACTTGCTTCTTCGGTGAGATTGTGAGACACAGGTGCTTCTGCAGATCCCACTTATCCTATATGTGTCAAGCTTTGAAAGTCAGAGGTAGCAACCTCACACATCAGTGTGGTGGCACACTTACGTGTGTTGGTTCCATTATGCAGTTGCTGTGGCTGTGGATAACACAGCAGGTGAAGGTGAGGAGAGCACTGACCACTACATTTTTATCTGCCAATTTGAAGAGGGACATGTCAGACTTTAGCACCATGTTCTTGTCTCATTGGGTCAGTTCTGCAGAGGTAAATCCTCTGCAGGTAGCAGGCCTCCTCCTTGTGAAGCTGCTCATGAAATAAGGTGGTCCAGGGCACGAGAAGGTTCAGCAGGCTCTGATACCTCCTAGGTAGGCATGCACTGAGTGGGCATTATACTCAGCCAGTGGATAATACAGATGCAGTGCTGGTAGTGTGGGGTTGTTTCAATGCAAATGTAAAGACAGACAGGTTATCCTATGAGTAATGGAATGTGAAGTGCTGTGCCAGGATACAACAAGCTACAGAATAAATACTGTCTTTTTTGCAGAGGGAGACATTTGCAGGTAACTCAAACATTTATGCTGCATTCTTCCCTCTTTTGCCTTTTGGTTTTCACTATTCTGCTTTTTTGGAATCTGTTCGCTCTTATCCCTCAAAGGAATGAGAATATTTTCTTGTTTTATTATTATTTCTCTCCATTTTCTTTTAAAAAGCAGCTTTTTGTTTATGTCCTATATATGATCTTCAAGATCATTAATTAAGACATCACCTGGTGTTATGCCCACAGGGGCAAATACAAGCTTTGTAAATGGAAAAGTACATCAGCATCTCATTTGCTTAATAATAGTCTACAGATCTGAAGCCAAAAGGTTGTATAGCCATGGTGTGTTCCAAAACTGCCATACTGGTGTCATTTATAATGCCTGTTGTAGAAAAAATAGAGATGATTAAAAAGGTTAAAGCTCATACCTGAGAAAGAACAGCAAAGAATAAGAATAAATTGTACTCTCCTACACTTTTTTAGGGGCAGAAAGAGATCGTGATGCAGAAAATGCCTTTGACATAGATGTTTGAGTGATCTGCTACATAGACAGTAAGGAATAGCATTTTATAAGCATTTCATGGGGTATTAAAAATACAAAGTGGCCAGATTTTCCAATGGAAAAAGCAAAACAGTTCAGGGTTTGAACAGTGGCACCATCTGCATGGGAGCTACCCCAGACTAATTGACTGCGAGTGTGTGTGTGCACACGTGTGTGTGTGTTTCAGAGGGACATTTTTTGCTTCAGTTCTGTTGTAATTCCTTTAAATATTTATTACTGGAATGTAAATTCTGCTGAAAACTGAAGTCTTTGCTTTGGAAAAACCAGACCATCACCTACCACGGGTGTTGTTGCTCAGGAATATCCAAGTCCCCTTTGGAGAAACAAAAGGATTGGGTTATATAAACAAGTGGCTGCATTGAATTATAAAAGTGGAGGGAAAAAAGAACAAAAACCTGCTGACTGCTGGTTGAACTACTCCATGGCTACGTGTGAACTGAAGTTCTGCAGATCTAGCAAGAAGCAGGAGCAATATTAAAATGAATTGGTTACAAATAGTGGAAATAGTCCAGCAAGCACATTGAGAAAATGCAGCCCTAAGGATTACTTTGTTTTCAGATTGGTTTGTCTACATTTTGAATGTAAAACACTAATAAGCTTTTTAAGGAGATTGAGGATGGGAGAAAACATTGGCTGATCACCTTAAAGCCCAGGAAAATAAAATAAGTTCTCAAGTTTCTGGATGAAAAAACAAACTAGAATGGGTTTATACTTCTTACATTGCTATGAAAGCTTTACTTCTTGATCATTTCCAGACATCAGAAGGTTATTAAAAATCCACAAAGGGAAAAGAAATTCTACATTTATATGAGCTTTAAAGCTTATTTTGGGACCTCGGCTTGTTACCAGTTTAACACAGAGTAAACCTGCAACATGAAAAGTATTGCTCATCAAAAGGAGGCACCAAGGACCAGCCTAGCACTACCAATACTTAGGAAGAGATTTATCACATAATCTTTGGGTTACATTTTATTCTGGATGGTCAAAACTGCAGTAGGCTGCTGTGGATAGTACCAGTGCTTAGGCTTAGGTGTTTATATCACTTTAAAACTCACTGTCATTTGAAGGATATAAATAGGCTTGGAAAAATCAGATTATTGGAAGGATTAAATTGGGATCAGTGTCAGTAATAATCTATTCCTTTATGGTGACACCAGTTGAAAGAGGGAAAGTTTGGGGGAGGGGAGGTATGCTGTGGAACACATGGGAATAGGGAATATAAATGATGAGAAGGAGAGTTAAATAGCACAGCCCTGACAGGCCTGGTAGGCAGGGTGAGCATAAGGACACAAAAATCCTCCTTAGAAACAGCACTGGCCAGAGGCTGTCTCACCAAAGGCTAGTTACAATGATGGAGTGTCAAAATATGCTAGCCATTCATTCTTGTTTATTAAACTAATAAAGTGCCTCGGTGTTCCCATACTTCTACCAGCCCCACTACCCAACATGCTCAAAGAGCCACAAAATCATAGAGGAATTTTTGCTTTATTTCCTTTTGTAAAATCATATTGCCTACAGTGTCACTCACATTATCTCCTAAGTGGGCTGGAAAAAACGGCGGCAAATGGCTGGCTCCTGTGTCTCTGGGGACTCTGGAGTGTCTCTGGCTGAGGAATGTGGTATGGTCACCAAGCATCAATCCCTCCATCTCCATCGCACTGCAATTTCCCTGGCCAGTCCTCAGTCAGCCATTCCACAACTGAAATCCACACAGGTGCCCTCTGCATAAGAGCTAAGTGAGAAGCAGCTGGTCCAGGCTCTTTATCATTCCCTAAAATACATTTCTACAAGTAAGATCACATTTATTCAGCTCTTGGATCCAGAATGATTTTGATAGCAGTGATTTTAATTTGATGATAAATTGCCTGCTGAATTTTCTTTCATACAGAAACATGAGGGAGCAGAGTACAGAAGGTACCTTGTCATGTTGAGCAAAGAAAGCATATTTAGACTTGGAAGAAAGCTGAAGCCTGGGTGTTCAGTTTGGGAGCTCTATGAGATCTTGCTTCCCTGACAAGCCATTTCTCACTTACTTTGTTGTCCCAATTTCACCCGCCATGAGCTCCATTGTTTCATGGGGTAGGACATCCCTTCAGGAGGAGACTAGGAACCATCTTCTGTATCTAATTTCAGGAGAGATTTGTCATTGGCAGTTGATGGTTTCCAGGATGCCCTACAAGGCCTTTCCTTTTTTCCAGTTTTTTTCTTCACAAGAAGAATAAAGAGACAGCAACATCCACACACATCCCAGGATGCCCAGGAAGCTGGAGTCCTCAGCACAGGAAAGACACGGTCCTGTTGGAGCAGGTCCAGAGGAGGGCCACAAAAATGATCAGAGGAATGGAACACTTCTCTTGCGAAGACAGGATGAGAGGGCTGGGATTGTTCAGCTGGAGAAGAGAAGACTCTAGGGAGACCTTATTGCAGCCTTCCAGCACTTAAAGGGAGCCTGTAAGAAAGATGGGGACAAACCTTTTAGTAGGACCTGTTATAATAGGACAAGCGGTAATGGTTTTAAACTAAAAAAGGGGAGATTTAGACTAGATATAAGGAAGAAATTTTTTACAGTGAGGGTGGTGAGGCACTGGAACAGGTTTCCCAGAGAGGTGGTAGGAGCCCCATCCCTGAGAACATTTCAGGTCAGATTGTTTGGGCCTCTGAGCAATGTGATATAGCTGAAGAAGTCCCTGCTCATTGCAGATGACTAGATGTCCAACTTAAACTATTCTATGATTGGTGAAGAAAGATATCTCACTGGATAGTTGTTTTTTATCCTTCTGGTGACCAGCTGAGCAGATGGTGCTGGGAGACTGATGGTAGTGCTGCTCAGGGCTTTTTGAGCACACTTCAATAAATATACCTGACTGTAAGCAAGGTAATGGTAAGAAGAAAGGAATGCAATGTTTCTTGGAATAAATAGCACTTCTAATAAATACCTTACTTATACTGCCCAATGACTGAAGCATAAATAACAGGGTAAGCAATTCTCAGCACTGCCCTTGGGTGCTTTCCCAAAATTTTACTTTCACTCTTTACTAAATGAATTATTTGGGGTTTTCCTGTTGAAAGAACCAAGGTTGACATCTGGATTTGTGCATTTATAGCTCCTTCTCTTCAGTGTCTTCCTCAAAAAGCTAGTGGTTCTTCCTTCATTTCCCGTTTTATTTTTTGTTGTTGTTGTTCCTAGGCGCCTTCCTTTTCCTTCTATCTTTCAGACCTGCTTCTGCTTTCTGTTTTTACTTCTGCTCAGTTAATTAGTCATTTATAAACATTTCCCTCTTTCTTTACGTGGGCATGTATTTTTCCTGGGAAGCTGCTGACTGGTCCCTGGGAGTCAGTGTAACCTGACTCCAGCTCTGCAAACCTACTGGCGTCATGGAGCAGCTCTCAGTAAGCAAGGGGTAGGATCGGTGACTCACTTGGCCGCGGGTGCTGGGTGCCCACTCATTGTCTGCCTCGTGCACCACAGCATCTGGCCCTCATCCCAACAGAGCTCACCCTCAGATGGGTTGCAAGGCCAGAAACCTGTGGGGGGGCAAAGCGGGAGAGGCAAGAGCAAAGAAGGTGAGGGCATCCCAACGTTGCAGGCTCTGCCCCTTTGCCTCCATCTTCCACCAGTCTTCTGCTGGGGAAACCAAGCTGGCAGCAATGGCACTACCTTCTTCAAAGGGCTCCTGCCAAGCACGTCACTGCTAGGTGTGTAATGGGATGAAAGTCTTGAGTGAGTGGTGATACATAAAGGAAAAGTCTTAGCATAATTACTGATCCTTACAGCTTTTCATTCCAGAAAATTGGAGGGTAAGGAAATAGCTGTAAGGGTAAGCAAGAGATAAATCTCGGTTCATAGAACCTGCCTTATTTATGGATTTTCAGCATGTCCTGGGGTTGCTGTCCCACAGGCAGGGCTTACCAAGGGTACAAACCCTTTCTGATGTATTTTGAAGTAATTTCCAGCTTTCTCCTTGGACAGCAATTCGAATCAACAGAACTGATGAAAAAGCAGGGGGAAGAAATCTTCACTGATACTTAATTTCAATTTCCTTCCTACCTTTTTTTTTTAGTATTTCAGATGTTTAAAAAATGTGTCTCAAACACTGCTTTCTTGAGGTGTGAGCAAATTTCCCTCCACTCTTCCATAAACAGGTAATGATAGAAACAACATATGTCTCCCTCTACATCTACGTTAAAGAAGTTTATGCCTGTCCCACTTAGGAAGAGCTGCTGCTGTGACCTTTTTTTTTCATCTCATCTCTACTTTCTTGTGGGATCATTTTGATTTCTCTCTGGTGGTAGAATGGATGTCCCAGGCATGTGTTTTACTCAGAATCAGGCTGAGACTCAGTCTCTAGCCACAGCTATCAGCCAAGTTGGTTAAGGGCTCTCATTTGAGCAGAAAACTGTCTCTTTAGCACTGGTAGCTGGAAGAAATTCTTCACGTTAATGCCAGCCAGGCTCCAGCAGCTGTCTGCTCACTTCTAGGCAGCTCCTGGTTCAAAGCTTTCCATGCTCTCTAACCAGGACACCTTCTGTGACCACGCACAGGCTGCGAAGCAGCACCTGGTTTGATTTCAGCTCTCCGAGTTGCTGCAGTTTGCTGGGTTTTGGAAAACATCCTATGGAAAACAATTCAGCAGCAGCTGGCACCTAGTCTACAGGAAAAGCAGAGCCAGGCTGCTGTGGGCTCTGCTCCTGGTGCCACTGGTCACCCACCAAGGTGAGGGTCAGAAGTATACACTATGCTAAGATGGAGCCATAGGCACCATATATCCCCTGAGTGATCTCAAAAGCTTGCATTGTTTCATGATGGAGCACAAAACTCACCTTTTCTCAGATGCCTTAGGAATATCAAAAGGAGCAAGAGGGAGATGACAAAGAAAAGTCTTAAAGCCAAAGAGGCCAAGCAGTAGGATGGGAAGAGCAGAGTCAGTGTTCAATAACATTTATGCTTATCTCAATATTGTACCATGTCTTGGTACTGTAGCAACTGGAACCTCATAAATACCGATGATAGATAGTAATTAGCACCCCATAAATACCATTAACAGATAACCTGGCCACAAGGAAGCAAAAACAAACTTTTCGTACTCAACTGGCCAAGCAAGCTTGAAGGTGAAAATAACAAGGTGGAAAAAACATCATTTGAAAACAAAAGTCTTCCTCTGGAGTTAAACTTTTTAAATGGAAATAAAGCCTAAACTAGAAGTCTTATACTAGCCTTAGGTTCCAAAGTGCCTCAAGTCAATTTATATCTGGATGATAAAAGGGTAGTTGATTGTTTCATTACAGCCAAAGGCTCAGCTCCTAGGAATGCATGGTGCTTAATTTTTTTCTGGGTTCCTTTTGATCTTTGCTGGAGGTTGAGGAGCAGGCTCCAAATTATGAAGTATTTTTGGAATTATATTGAGACTATTTCACAGGAAAGTCACCTTCAAGTCTCCAAGACTCTCTCTAGAGACATGGGGATGGTGAAAGGCTTCTAGCTTGACTTTTTTTCTGAGAGAAAAGCAATACAGCAGATCTTAAAAGAATTGTAATCCAACATTTGGATCAACATAAGATTGGAATGTGGAACCTCAAGTTTTCTGTGACCTAAACTAAAAGCACAAGTTGCTGTGAGGGTTTCTGGAAGCAATAACATTTACAGATCTCTAGAGCAGTGAGAGAAGAAAGACAGATATTCCACACAAACCTAAAACCCCAGAAACTGGCACATGGGAAAAACTTGCTTTTCAATTGAGTGCATAAAATTCCATTGCAATTATTATTCCAGGTTAACAAAAGGTGTAGGAGGTACAGCTTCTGCTCCCTACCATTGCTCCTCTACACAGAGCCCTCCCCATCTCCACATGTACCTTAGAGCCCAGAGGATCTTTCACCTTGTCCTGCCTGCCAGCCTTTTGTCATGTTTTCTACCCTGCTGTAGAGCTCCTGCAGCCAGACAGTGGCTCATAGTCTGCTGCATTTTGAGGGCCTTCTCATCACAGCTGGTGGTCAGCAGGTCTGGAACCAGTAGTTCAGCATCTAATGAACACTCTGGCAAAACAAGTCCTGTAACTCCTTCAGTGCAACTCTAATGACCTCCCCCATAATGATACAGAAATGTGGAAGACTGCATTCACTGGCTGTATTTACTTGAGCATTACAAAATATTAAAAATGACATATTTAGCAAACCAAGAGCAATTGTCAAGGGCAGAGCTGCACATTGAGTTTAGATCCATGTTGAAACCTCCACCAACTTAATTAGAGTAAAATGCATGAAATGTAGTCATTATAATCTGCTATGCAGCGACACAAACATATATAAGCCTTGTTCACATGGCAGGAGTGTCCAGGTTTTATATCCAAGCCTTTGTCAAGATAAGACAGGTTTGAGGGGAGAAGAGGGAAGACACGAAGAAGGGAAGACTTACTCAGCTGATACTGCTAAAATGCATGTAAACAGCCACGAAGTCTTCCACTGCCCCCACCCTTCCCAGTAGTCTCATTATTGTACATAAATTTGCACATATTTGAAAACTCAGGTTTTGTGAGGCTTGGTGTGCCAGGAGAGCCAGCAACACAAGCAGAGCTGAAGAGCTCAGTGCCTAAATGCCGAACTCTGCTGCTCATGCCCCTCTGGTTCCACAAAACGTCTCTGTTTGCTTTCAGAGAGCAGCCTGAACTTCTGCCTTAAAGTAAAAGCATATCGTGGCAGATACTCTAATCACAATGTCTAAATATAATACAAGGGAAGACAATTTAAGAAAGCTCAGCTCCACTTTTTTAAGCAACTGTCAGGAAACTGCCTCTGTGGCTTGCTGCTTTAGAGTAAGATTAAATGAATCAGTCTCACCATTTGAATGTGTGGGAAGTCAGAGACAGCAAAGTGACAACTAAGGACGGTTTATTTATAATTGGGCCCTCCTCCTATAGCTCTTTGTGCAAAAGCCCTGTGCACTAAGTTCAAAAGTACCTTCCCTTCATGTAAAATTACTCACAAATGCTACGTGTAGGCCAGGTGGCTGCATACGCTGGTCTAGTTGATTATAAAGTTCATGTAATTATTATTGAACTCTCTAGTAATGTTTGGAAGAAAAAAATATAGTTTATTACACAGCAGCTTCAAAAGGCTCTGACTCCCCGGTCTTTCAGCCAGGAGTCTTTCACAACAAGGAAGCACCTGAGCTGGGTATCACTGCCAGGAGTGATGGGGGACGGCACAGGGACTGAGGAACCTCCTGAGCAGCAGCTTTGCAGCCAAGGCAGGTCTGTGAGAGCTGAAGGGCGATGCAGAAGCAGCATTGGTAGATGCTTTACTGGTGGGGACTTTTGATACTTAGGCTGCAGCTGCCCACTCCTTGAGCTCAAACACCTCTGACTTTAACCTAGAGATTTAGAGGTTTCCAAAACTAGTTGCCAGAGAGAGGTAAGAGCTCTGTGGCTGCAGCTGCCATCACATGCCTAAGAGAAATTCAGTAGTTTATGGTACTATCATCTGATTAATGAGCTCAAACAGAGCAGCATCACAAAGATAAATGGATTTGCCAAAGAAAAAGCATGGGTATCTCATCTTCACTACCTGAGGATGTGGCCCCAAACTTTTAAAGTGTCCTTCTGAGTGAGGATAGGCAATAACCACAAATCTGAGAAAAAGATGCTGAGAGGATGACCCAGGAATGGCTGAGTCCCTTGGAAGGAAAGCAGGATTGCTCTTTGCCCAGCCTCCAAGTGGGTAAGTCAGTGGAGCTGAGCCAACCTCAGTCCCTGAGCTTTCCTTCTAAGCCTTTCCTTTGGCCTTTAGTCTCTAGCATCAGCCTGCACCTCTAACTGGGAAATATTATTAAAATGGCATTAAATATTAAGAGAGACAACACAGCATCTCTCACAGTGAGAGAGAGCTCCTGACACAGCAATGCTTTTCCTAATAAACTGCCTTGACAAACAGTTTACTTATATTCTTATTTCAATTAGATGAACTACTCTGCAGCGGTAAGGATGAGTGTGGCTGGGTCTTATTTTGAGAAGCAGTAAATATTTATTTGTCTCTCTCAGCATGGAAGTGGGTAGGTGGCAGGGTCTCAAGACAAGACCTCATCAGCACAATTTTTAAAGCCACAGTTACAGACTGTGGCTAACCAGCAAGGCACATGGCTGTTGTGTGAACCCATCACCAATTGCTCAGCTATTGATATTGATACAGCATTGACAGTGATTGACATCATGGCCAGGGAAACTTTGCCTGCAATTTCAAGTATTTTCTGTTGACAGCATGAAAGTAATGGAAGTAAACATGCCTGCTTGTCTTTGAAACATTGTTAGTCTGCTGGCCACTGGAGGAGAGGGGGATAAAAACATTTAATGTAGGAAAAGCAGTTGCTTTCCTGAAAATCCCACTAGACTCTCCATAGCATTGGACTGGAAGCCACGAGGTTCCTGTCAGCACATCCCTACCTATCCCTGAACTATGGAAGATCAGCTTTGGGAAAGCACCACAGAAACTTCTATTACTTTAAAGTCACTGAGTTTGTCTTACAAGTTCTGACCAAAATTTTACCTCAGTCTGTATAATTTTTTCCCTTATAATAAATTACAGTATAACAAAATAATTAACATTACTACCTTGATACCTTTCTTTGAAAAGGCTGTTTCAGAGGCTGAAGGATCGAGGGAAGGCCCTTCCCTTGTTGCTGAAGCCATGCCTGAGATCAAACATAGCTATTCTGTGCTGGTGAGATCACACAAGGGGTCTTTTCTAGATGGATAGGAGAGAATGGGATAAATAAAGCTGAATGGTGAGGTTGAGGTGCATGAGCTGGCCAGTCAGGCATTGTCCAGTGGGAATTTGACTTGTAACTCAGCTGGCAGATAACTCCATGGAGTCTCTAATGATAGGTGACCTCACCTAAAACCACATCAAAAAGGCAACATACTTTGCAGAAGAGAGCACAGCTCACAGAATCCTGTACAGCACTTTTTGCAGTGCTCTGATCACAATCTTTTTTCTTCATATGTGTTGCCCTTTCCATCTTAAATAGTTTCTTCCTTTCCCTTTGACTGGTGTTCAGGAATGAATTTAAAATGTGTGTTAAATCTAAAATTTCAGACCCAGAAACAGAGGGGTCAGAGTGCAAGATGATTCCTTGTGTGTGTATATGCATCTCTACAGAAACGATTCAGACATTGGCACAGCTGATCTAATAGGCTGAACCAAACTGTTCTTCCAAGTGGCTGTATTTAGAGATCGATCTATGTCTGTGGGCACCACAACATCACCAATACCAGTAAAGCTGTGCTGGCTGGTAGCAGCTTTGCTGATGCCACTGGCCACCAAAAAGGTTGAGTTTGTGCTGGTGAAGACTCCACTCCCCTAGGAATGGCTCTTTGGGTAAGATAGAGTGTGTGAGCTGGAGTTCAGGGGGCACTGGAGGTTTCACCAAAGGAAGCTAAGGAATGACAAAGTGAAATCGGCAAAATTTAGAGGAGGATAATTTGAAAATTTTATTCTTTAAAAAATGGTAAAATATTGGCTGGAAGAATTGTTACTTTGTCACACCCTCAGTTATTTTCAGTAGGATATAAGGACTGCATTTAATCTTTTTTTGTGTAGAATGAGCATTTTTTTTCTGTTTGCTCTAGTCATGTCTCTTAATGCAGCCTTACCAATGGTATAACTAACCAAGCCTGCATCACAAATGCAGTGCTCTCAGGAGCTAGGTGCTGATGTGCCCTTTCCCACTGGAGTGGAGGTAGGAGGGTTTCTGGTGAACTCTGGGAAGCAGGAGTCTCCCAGAAATTTCTGAGCACACAAAATGCATGACTAGGTGCTATTGGCAATTTTCACCAGGAGGATTTTCTTCAGTGAATTTTTCCTCCTTCCAGCCAAGGACAAACCTCTGACACTACCCCACATTATTGTTTGAAGATAGATTGAAATCTCATGATTCTGACATCGTTTTATTTTTAATTTCCACACTGCAAATGTCAGGGGAAAAAATACCCTAAAAATTATACTTCAGAAAAGACTATAATTACTTCCAATTAAATCATGGCCCTGGTTGTTTGAAAGACTTGACCACAGCTAGAATTTCATTATCTGATAAGCACATTTTTTTGTATTTCAAAGTTTCTTTTTTTTATAATAAGAAGAAAAGGATCCAAGATCCTAACAATACCTGAGTCAATTGCAAAAGCTTGATGATGGGAAATTGTGTTTAACCCCTCGAATGGAGAGGCCACATCATTTTTAGGGCATTTATTTCAGCAGTACTCCTGATGGGGAAGTAAGGTTCAGAAATGTGATCAGATGTAGTGGTAGGCATGGATGAAGTGACCCAGATCTCTGCCTTCCCCAGGCAACTAATCAGACTGTGCACTTTCATCACACCTTTCTTCCATCCACAGGACCTAAAGTGTTTTACCTACACCTGTCCTGTTTCTTGTTGCCATGCTCCTGCCTCTATCGGGGCACATCTATTGAAGGCACTGAAGTTATCAGCATCACCTGGTTTCATAGCAGGAATTAAGTCTCATCTCTCTGTACATCTGCACTGTGAATCCATTTGTTACCCCCTGAAAAAGGCATTTGTATCACGTGAACTGCAGTGAGGATGCCGCTGATGTTCAGACTGAGTAAGAATACCTGTGTTCTTATAGAGTCCCACTCGCTGGTGCACAGGATAATTTTGCTGTAGATTTTTGTGGTCTTATTTTGAACTTGAGCTAAGAAGCTCAAGCTATGCTTGAGCTAGATGCTATGAAGCTATATTAAGGCCATTAGTCCCCAGCCCCACTCAAGTGTGCAGTTTATTTTCCATATGCATTCAAATATAAGGGCCTTTTCTTCAGAACATTAGAAAATAAGCAGTCATGGGCCCCAGTTCAGTACGCTGACTGTTTTCTGACATACTTACAAGTTACTCTGTATCATTTTCCATGCTGAAGAGAGAGAGATGTGGGCTGGAGGGGGCAAGAGTGCCTTCTGCAAAACATCTGCCTGCACAGAAAGTTGTATATGGAAGGACAAGTGGTACTGAAGGGAGCTGAGTGTAGTGTCAGAGCAGCAGCAGGGTGTAAAACCAGTGGATACTGTAGCACAGCTTCCTTAGCATCCCAGCTAGCAGCAAGCCCAAGTGTTTCAGTCACTACCAGTGACCCAAAATCCCAGTCACAAAGGACAGGATTTTCTCCAGGTGATGTGAGAGAGGCAGCCTACACGAAGTGTTTGCTAATGATTAGCAGAGACATAGGGCTGGAAACAGGCATACCATAGCAGGCTGCCTGAGCGCCCGCAACTTACACACAGAGCAGACATTCCTCCTGCCCATGGAAAAATCCTCCCCCAAATATTCCACATCACAGTGGCTAGCCTTGGAGCTGATTGTATTAGGAGGAAAGAAATTGAAAGTTGCAATTGACTCACTCACCAGTAAAAATACAAGACTATACCCAGCAAATAAAGTAGATTCCCTCAGCACTTACCTAATAATTTTGCTTTTAATTAAACTGTCCATTCCTGCACTGATTTACATTTAAAAATAAAACATCTGTGTGTATTTCACTGGGAAACCTTCCCCTGGTGTTTACAGAAATATTTTGCTTTGCTTAATGCAGAAAATTTTGGGCCTTATTGCTGTCAACAACATGCTGCCTTCCAGCTCCTCTGTGAAGGCAAACAGGTATTAAGGGTAATCACTGAAGGGGACGTGCTCACCCTGTGTGCTTACAGCATTTCTCTTCTGCTTTTTGTTTGTTTGTTTGTTTAATATACCTTACATTATTTTACTAGTACTTTTTTTTAGGCTGATTTTTTCTGAAGAAGAAAATACAGCGGATGGACAATAAGCTGGGAAATCTGGGAGCCACAAATCCCCTCAGATTTCTTTGGGAGAAAGAGGAAAAAAATTGCACCTCAGCAGCACACACCTCTGGCATTGCCTCTTGCATGCTCTTGACACAGCCAGGGCCTGGCAGAGGCAGCAGAGGAGGTGATGCCACCATAGCATTTCTGGTTAAGAGAGACTAAGGGGCACCTTGTATCCATTCATGTAATGCCCCTAAAGTGTAAATGGTGTTCAGCAACTATGTTTTAAAACTTGCCTGCCTTCCTCTTTGCATGTTGACCTCCAAAGCCTCTATTAATTACCAGGAGCTGGGCTACCCCTGGAGTACATCTTCATCTGTGCACAGCAGTGGGAAAGCAGAGCAAGAGATTGTACCCCCTGGTTCCAATCACATTCCCCAAATCTCCTCCAAAGGGTACTCTCACAGGGGGACCCCTGTGTGAGCTGAGGAGGAATGCAAACTTCTCCTCCCTCTACATGCCCACACATCACCAGCTTCCTCTGTGCTCCAGGTTTTAGCAGCCAATCTGGGATGAGGTCAGGACCTGTTGGGGCTAGTTTTTGTTTATCAAATATGCTGTGACCTCATTTGGCAGCAATATTTAAAAATATGTAAGACCTGAACAGTACTACTTGGCGAAAATATCCTCATTAATTTTCCTATCTTTGGATGCATTATTAGCAGATGAGAATATGTAATGCCCTTGGCATTACTGAATCTGAAAGGCAATCAAGAATTGTCATCCTGGGCCAGCCAAGTAGCCTATCAAGTTCAGCTCCTTCCCCATAAGAGGCAGAATAACCTGTGCTTTGAGGCCAGGCAGCTTTAGCATTTAGGTTAGGTATGTCATACACAGCTTTGGCTGCTCCTGCATCCCCCTCTGTGCTCCACCTGCCAGTCGCAGGGCCAGGTGGCACCATTGCTATGCCCAAGCCACACACAGTGAGTTCAGCATACTCCTCCACTGACCCTTTCCTCTTTTCTTCTGGTGGGGGAGTGAGTTTGGTTTACACTGTAAGCTCCTGTGTCATCCTAGCTTTGATGAACATGGAGTTAATGCAGACCCAATGGCTATGGGATAACTCAGGGTGAAACAGAGTAGAAGAAGAACTCATCAGTGCAGTCTCATGAAGCAGGAGCTGATACCCCTGCCCCCATTTCACAGCCAAGGAGGGCAAGGGTGATGTGGCTAACCTGGAGCTACACTGCAGGAAAATGCATTGACAAGAATTGAAGCTTGTTCCTTTAGCAGCCTGCTCCTCCCATCTGGTTTTATCCTCTGCTCTGATACTTTTCGGCATATGCTCTGTGGCTCCAAGATGGGGCTCCATGGCTGTCACTCTGAACAAGGACAAAGAGGCAGGCTAGGATCACAAGCATCAGCAGCCTTGGAAAGCAGATAATGTCCTCCATCATAAAAGGAGAGAGTAGTATGGAATTGCAATGTTGAGCAGTATGTTTTGGGGAAAGGCGAGGTTATTGACTCAGTGCCTAGAGCCAAACCTCGATGGTTGCCATGATTAAATAAAGGAGGGACGAGAAGCAAGTTCAATTACCATGCCCAGTGCTGTCTGCATTACTTGCCCTCCAGCTCTGGCCTGGACTTACCCAGTGGTCCAGCTGGAGGCAGCTCCATTTCTTTCTGAGATTTGCTGATGGTTGGTCTTGGGGATCACTCTCCAAATGAAGCAGGGTTGAGATGGCAGCAGGTTTTGCTCCCTCTGCTGTACACAGTCCTCCAGTGCCACCCCAGACAACTTTGTGCCCTCAGCCACCTCCATCTGCCCTGTATGCCACTCCCAACACATCTAGCATGTCTCTTCAGCCTCATGTTGTAAACAGAATGCTAATAAAAAAATCATGTAAAACACTGAAGGTACCTCACAAACAAGAGGGCCCACAGGAGCCTGGGGATCATGACCTCTGCACTGTGGACATAGCCATCCTGCTCCATTGGCTGGTCAGCAGAAGTTGCTTTCATCTGCCAGCATAGACATCCTCTGAGCACCCCAAGACTAGGGGCCAAGGCTGGTGGGAGTACTTGGCTCTCATTGAAATCCTCAAATAAAAGTTACCTCTTGCCTTGTCCTCCTTCTTGAGACAGCAACAGTAGCAACTGGGTGTCAAGCCCTACTTGTGACTGAATACTGTAGTGGGAGAGGTCTGGGCTGGCACCAGCAGCAGCAAGAGGCAGCATTTTTGGGGACCAGTAGCAACAGCAGTCATGAGAGAGTACGTCTTCACCTGCTCTGGTCCCAAACTGCTCACCTGTAAGGAGCTCCAGGCAGGCAGATCCAGACGGGAATTAATGCAGGATCACAGCCCGAGGTTTCATTTCCATCTTTGCCAGAGGCTTTGCGTGTCTCAGCTTCCTTGCCTGTGTAATGGTACCTGGTGACTGACGTTCCTTTGTAAAGCCCCTGTCAGGCAAAAGGGGCTCTGACTAAAGTGGCTTCACCTACAGCTTTCCTGCATACACCTGCAAAACTGATGCTGGTCTGATTGGTGTTCCTACAGCAAAAGCTCAAGCAGAGAGATGGATCTTTTAAAAGAAAAGGGGGGGGGGGGGGGGGGAAGAGGGGGGGG